>JAHRHZ010000084.1:16351626-16389498 GCA_024137785.1 Ginglymostoma cirratum | reverse complement strand
AAACGTGCTGCTTGACCTGCTGTGTTCATCCAGCCCCATGCTTGTTATCTCGGATTCTCCAGCATCTGCAGTACCTTTTATCTCTATTTAAACATAAGAGTTGTTTTTCTGAAATAATTAGATATTTGTGTGTAATGTTATGGTCCCTTATCCTCATTTTTAAGCCAATTGTATTAATTTACAGAAGAACTGAAGAAATATTTTCAACATGTCGTGTCCCTACAATATGATGAGGACCCTAATTATGAAGAACTAAGAAATCATCTAAAAGATGGTCTTGAAAGGCTAGGCACATCCCCTTATGACCCACTGGATCTTATCACCACCGTAAGTAAACTTTATGTGCAGATGACTGCATAGTGTCAGTTTCCAGTTGAACCAGGACTGCTCAAAGTTGATTCTAGATATCTAGAGAGTTGCTAATACTTCTAGGACTGTACTCCTGTTTGAATCTCTGCTCAAACTAACAGCAGTTTATTTTCTCTTCCTCTGTTTTATTAAAGATCATCCTCCTCTTCTGAAGTGTAGGGGTAGTAGCAGCTGTACCTGCTATTTCAATGCTACTTGAGGTCTAGGGAAAGATGAGGCAGGGCTGCGCTGTTCGATGTCCCACTGATAGTTCTCAGTCCTTGACCTAACCTTGCAGGGTGTTTGCACCAAATCAGTACTTGCCAGGGTCTGATTAGCAAGATCTGAGCCTCCCCTCCCTAAGAAGGCTGAGGGCGATGCTTCAGGATGGAAGAGCCTAGTTTACATTTATTTTAATGTTTGCTCTGGAAGTTGGTCCTTGTATCCCTTTTTTTTACACTATCAATTTCTTGCCCCCAAAATTCAAAGCTGATATTCATGCTTCCTGTGTTAACTGACAAGTAGGTATAGCAGGTTGTATGGTAAGTGATACTTGTTGAATTAAAGATTAACTGAGATTTTTGGTGCAATTGTAGAGATTATACTTTGGTTCTGAAAAAGTAGTCAATTTTACTTGAAGTTTGTGCAAAAGCAGAAGTTTTTTTTTAGGCCAGAAATCTCAGGGTAGACTTTTACATGATATCAGCTTTTACATGGACTTGCCAAAGTTTTGCATACAATGCTTGGAACTTTGTGTACTGTTTGAGTTCCAAGCTACTGTCAGAATATTATGGCAATTGTTCAGGATAATGCTTACTGTGAAGAAATATGGATTTTAAAGCACTGGGGGGAAAATTGGTTCTGTTTTTGTTAGAATTGTGGAGATTGACAGATGATTAGAGGTATTAAAATATGGAGTGATCATGAATTGGTAGAATTAAAGCATTCCCAGAGCTTGATACAAGAGTAAATGCAGCAGATTAGGATATCGTGTTGGGAAAGCCTTTTTATAAAAGTTGGGAAAAACACTACCAGAATTGGTGATTAAATAGAGACTATGACAACATTTAGGAATAGGTTTAGGTAAGTGTTTGAAAGCAGTGGAAAGCTTGTTAAAAGAACGTAAGAACAGAGCAGGCCAACAGAATTAGGACCGCAGTTGATGTCAAATCTAAATGATCTGTTTCTATTCTACAATTTATTTCTGTCAATGGCTTTGAATGCTGCACTGCGGGATAGTTCTGTGCCTACACTGGCAACTGCTCTAAGCAGGCAGAAAATCCAAATGTAGGTAATTTGACTGTTCAATGTATTTGGTCTTGGCTGAGCTATTATCAGAAAGAGTCTGTTGTTTGGTAATTTAAAAATATATATTTTGATGTTAAAATGATGCCAGTAACTGATCAATGTGTTTGAGTTATCAGTGAATCTAGCTTCTCTACAGAAAACTAGCCCTGTCCTAAATAAGTAACTGAAGTAGGAGTACAGGCTTACTTTCTCCCATTTCGCAATAGAACCATTGACTCTGCCATGTGCAAAGCTTTAATGACATTAGTGTGTCCTTAGAGTGGCAGTCTATTGTGTTATGCACTCAAGCTAACATTTTGAATTTTTTTTCTCCACAGATCTGAACTATTGGTAACCAACTGTGAGATCAGTGTTAACATATTGAGGTCGATTTGAAACTGTATGCCTTGAAAGAGGCACTTTTTTACAATCATGTTTTTATCACTCTTTAGCAATAGTTCCACAGTTACACGTTGTTTTGAAGAAAAATGTGTGCTTGTGTGTATTTCAAATTTCCAGGTTTATATTTGGTGTTTTAAATAAAATTGAATGATAATTTAGAGGTGATTTTAAACTGGAATTTTTATGCTGTTTCTTACCCATGGTATTTTACTCTATTTTGATCCTTGTTCTAATTGTGTGACCCCACTGGGACAACTGATCATCTCTCTTTTTCCCACTCTCCCCAATAAACTTGTAACACGTTTATCCATAGGTAAACTATTTAAATTGTCAGCAAGCTCTTGCGCGAGCTAGATTTCTTTCTGCAAACAGAAAACTGTTGCAGTAATCAAAGAATTTTGACAATTTGTCTTTATTGAAATTGGCTGTGATAACTCTTTGGCTGTTAGCTAACAACATGAGATCAAAATATCTCATTGAATATAATCTATTTAAGTTGAATCAAGTTTATCTGAATGTACTTGATGGAAAAACCCAGGTCTAGCAGCATCTGTGGAGAGAAAACAGTTAACATTTCAGGTCCAGTGACCTTTCTTCAGAACTCCAATTCTGAAGAACAGTCTTGTTAACTCAGCCAGACCTGCTGTGTTTTTCCAGAAATTTGAGTTTTTTTATACTTTTGTGAAGACTGTTTTAATGTGACAAATTGCTTGTGCTGTGAAGTTTGTCTAATTGCTGGCTTCCAAACAGTTTCAAATTTTATCCATTTGGTTTTGGTTGGGGTTATTTGCCATTAATAATTAGATAAATGTAAAGTTGTAACTTGTTGGCCATGTGTTTGATGAAAGAGAATGATAACTTGAATATGAAAAGATGACAGCTCAAATCCCCTAGAACAGTTACTACCCCTTATGAGTTCTGTTAGCGATCCAACAGCTCTGATCAAATCTTCTGGAATTTGGGAGAGCTCGTGTGTATTTTCAGTACTTCTGTCCAAGGGCACCTGAAGTCAACATCTCCAAGATAAAATAGTTCAACTAAAAATACATCTAAATTAAGTTAGAGCAGATGACAGAGAGGATTGTAAATGTAACGTTAACAGACCTTCTAAAGCATACAAAACACATTTTTAATGAGGACTACCCATTGTTGTCAGGAGGTTTATGATTGCTGGCACTATGGCATTGCTGCTTTGGCATTTAAAACATTCTCTTGCTGCACCATATCTGTGATTTGTTATAAAGGCTGGTCCTTTATTTGGTGAGATATTATACTCTTCTTTCTAAGTAAAACCAGTTTTTTGCTAGCTCAGTGATTTATGCTATGTCATAATTCACATTAAGTCAATTTCTAGATTCCTTCTCAATATTTTGTTGACTGTAACTTGGGATTATAGCAGATTTTGTGAATTTATTAATGACTTCAGCATTACTGGCTTTTCAGCTCTGCAGGATCCAAGTTTTAGTCCAACTTAGATTGCTGGAATGCAGTCGTCTCGTTATCTATTACCATTTAGGTAAAAGTAACATTGTCCCAGAGGAACATAGGGCACCTTTCTAATCAGCGACAAACAACTGGTGGTGGTTTAACCTGGAGTCACCACACTTCTGACGAAGGAGGGGTTGAGAAGGGGAGACCTTCAAGATAACCTCAGCCAATTGACTGAACAGCTGTTTGGCAATGCAGAAATATGCTAACAGTACGGAATTGTACCACGGGATATTGCACTGTAAATCAAGCCCTGCTACTCCCCAAGTCTTACCAAATATTAACTTTAAGGTAAGCATATTTCCCTGACTTTCAGACCAAGATTGGAAGAAAGCACAGACCAGATTTCTGTAGTAAACAAGAATTATTCGTTGTAAGTAATTAGACTGTAGCTGCAAATAAGTGGATAGAAACCATTGGCATAAAACATTAGCTAAATCTCTAATTCCTTTATAAAATCCTCCTTAAAGTGCACAGACACATAGGGAAAATAGACTATAGGCAGAGATAGAGAAGGCTGGAATGCCATTTTTGGTCGTCTTCGCTTCCTGATTCCAAATTTCAAATGGTCCTCCTTCTACTCACTAGGCCTCTGGTGTTCAGTTGTCTTTCTCTCAAAGCTTCCACTGGTTTACAAGGAGTTTAGATGACTGATTTAGTTGGAAAGTGTCTCTGACTTATCAATTGAAACGTCTCAGCTCTTGATAATTGGATTTCTTCAAGTTTAAACTGAGGTTTTACTGCAGAGAACAGGCGACTTCTGCTGGGGAGAACAACAGCGCATCCTTCTCTATATCTCTTTCTGTAACTTGTATTTAGTTCCAACCTGCTGAATTAGCTGAGAACCAGTAGTTATTGAGTTCCATGTTGTGACATTAGAATTAGGTTAATTATCACATGTACTCAAGTATAAAGTACAGGAGTATGGTGGAATGTGTACGGTGTTGCCACACAAGGTGCCTTCTTAAGTACAAAGAACCTGGGTACAAATCTTAGGTACAAAAATAGAGAAATGGAGAAAAGCTATAAGTTCTACATTACAGTTCTTCATAGTATAAATTAGGAAGATAAAGAAATAAAGGTAGAAGACAAATGTTAGGTCCTTCTATAGCCTGTAGACTGTCCATATTGTGAGTTGTCTACACATGGTCTCACTCTCCTCATGCTATTGGGCTCAAGATCTGCGACAGGCTGACCGCACCAGGCCCTAGTCCACCTGCCGCTTTGCTCTGACCCTGTGACTGTGCAGCCAAATTGATAAATACTTTATTTATAAACAGTTCTTTTTCCTTGCAGTGTACAGTTTTTAAGGACACAGATGAAAAGATATGAGTCTCAAGTAATAGATTTTATTGTAGGATTTGTCTTGTGCAATGCACTTGAGACAAGTTCTGTGAGAAATTGTAAGTGTTCCTTTTTGATTATATTTTGAGTTTTTCTAATTGATCTTATTTCAAGCATCTGATTTGACATTTGTACCCAAACTTGGTAGACCCATGTAGATTTCACAAGAACGCTAAACGCTGATGACACACAAAGGCTAACACAGCAGGGGCACTAGTGACTATGTTGTCTCCTGCGTACTACTGTTAAAGAGCTGATGGGAGTCAAGCCAAACCACACCACATGATAGTATCCTATAAGCATTACTTGAAAGAAACATCACAACTGAAAATTGCAACCACAAATTTGCAACCTGCATCTTTTCACCTTGTGTTACAGAGAAAATCTTGCATTACAAATCTAAAGATCAGCAATTCACTGAAAGAATTCAGTTATTTAATTGTTCTGCAATGAGACAAGCAACCAATACAGTGGCTTCTCTGGGTATCAATAAATGATAAGGGGCTAGAGTTTCAATGTTTTAAAGCAAATATAAATTCATGGTAGAGTCAGAGTCATACAGCATGGAAACAGACCCTTTGGTCCAACTAGTCCATGCTGACCTGCATTTGGCCTATATCCCTCCAAGCCTTTCCTGTTTACTTACTTATCCAAGTGTTTTTTAAATGTTGTAACTATACTTGCATCCACCAGTTCCTCTGGCAGTTCATTCCACACATGAATCGCACTCTGTATTTTTTTTTTTTAAAAAATTGCACTGTGTATTCTTATAAAAACTTTCTCCTCTCACCTTAAAAATATGCCTCTTAGTTTTGAACTCACCCACCCTTTGGAAAAGACCCTTGCTATTCACCTTAAGTCATGCCCCTCATGATTTTATAAATGTCTATAAAGTCAGCCCTCCACCTCCCATGCTCCAGTGAAAAAAATGCCAGTCTATTTTTATAACTCAAACCTCCATTCCTGGCAACATCCTGGCAAATCTCTTCTGAATCCTTTCTAATTTAATAGTATCCTTGTCGATAGCAGGGTGACCAGAACTGCACGCGCTATTGCAGAAGAGGCCTTACCAACATCTGTACAGCCTCAACTTGACATCCGAACTTCTGTACTCAACGGTCTGAGCAACAAAGGCAAGTGTGATAAATGCCACCTTAACCACCCTGTATACCTGTGGTGTAACTTTCACAGACCTATGTACCTGAATCCCTATGTCTCTTTTTGTTCTACAACACTACCCAAGGCCCTACCATCATTTGTATAAGTCGTGCCCTTGATTGTTTTAACCAAAATGCAATACTTCAAATTTATCTCCATCTGCCACTCCTCAGCCCATTGACCTAATTGATCAAGATCTCTTTGTAATCTTAGATAATCTTGTTCACTGTTCACTATGCCACCAATTTTGGTGTCATCCACAAACTTTCTAACCATGCCTCCTATATTCTCAACCAAACCGTTGACAAAAATAACTAACAAAAGTGGACCCAGCACAGATTCCTGTGGAATGTCAATGGTCACAGGTCTCCTGCCCAAAAAACAAACCTCCAATATCGCCCTCTGTTTCCTACCATCAAGCCAATTTTATATCCAATTGGCAAGCTCACCCTGAATTTCATGTGATCTAGCTTTACCAATTAGTCGACCATGCATAACTTTGTCAAAGGCTTTTCTAATGTCCATGTAAACAACATTCACCACTCTGTCCTCATCAGTCGTCTTGGTTACTGCCTCAGAAAACTGAACCAAGTGTGCCAGACATGATATCCCTTACAAAATCATGCCACCTATCCCTATTCAGTCCATTCTCTCCAAATGCACGTAAATCCTATCTTTCAGAATTACTTCCAATAACTTACCCACCACCGATGTCTGTCAGTCTCAGGTCTATAATTCCTAGGTTTCTCCTTGCAGCCTTTCTTAAATAAAGGCACAACATTAGTCATGCTCCAGTTGTCCAGCATCCCACCTGTGGTTACAGCCCATACAAATATTTCTAGTTGGGGCCTTGTAATTTCTTCCCTAACTTTCCACGATGTCCTGGAATACACTTAATCAGATCCTGGAGATTTATCCACCTTTTGTTTTCTTAAGACATCCAGCACATCCTCTGGAAGGGATGGCTCCTTAGAATTCAAAATGCCACCATTTGTGGATAGTGCATTTTTATTTTCTCTTTATCAGCTGTTAACCAGCTAGATGGAGTCTTATTGTTCCAGAAAATGAATGAAGGCAGAACTTAATTTGTAGAGCTAAAGAACGGCCTTTGTTGAGTTTAACAATGTATTAAAAATTCCTTTATAAGATTCTTATCTGACTGTGTACATCAGAATCCAGGATGGATCACAACTGTGCCAAAGCAACAGTGTATTCTTTCCACAGAATATGGAGAGAGAACTGGAAAAAACATTCCATGTAAGCTCCACTATCTGTGATGATTATTTCAAACTTATGGGTACAACGAGACAATGGGATAGCAGTAGACGTTTGAGTAAATCCCAAACATTATATATAGCTTCCTGTGAAAGACCAAAAAGTGTGAAGCTGAGTGGCCACCACCAAAGCAATGAGCATATAACTGTAACAATGAGTGCACAGCAGCAGCCATAATGAAGTGAAGGGACATGGTGAGACAAAACTGTCTATGGAATACATACTATCTATTGTTTATGGACTTATCAAAACTCAAAAATTCATCAACTCACCATTTCCAATCCATAAACATAAGAGCTTTAAGGAAATCAATTTACAGTAACTAGGTATGGATTACCATTATTGATTCCCTATTGAGTAGCAAGGACATCCAATCTCAATTCATTTCTGTGGATAATGGAAGTATTAAGCAGGTGGTCACATGATTGATTGAAACTTACTTCCAATAACCAAGCTTGCTTACTCCAAGAACCAGAAGGAACAAACCAGTCTGCAAACAAACAACACAGAAGATCCACAATGTAAATCTCCCTGTTCCCACCTTCTTATTAAAACAAGTTCAAACTCTGTCTGCTGTTTTTGACTGTATGTGACATGGGCAGAAATACTTTTGAAGGATTCATCCCAGCATTTAAAAAAACCAAGAAATGGAGACACTGCAACTCTGAAACAAAAACAGAAGTTGATGGAGAAATTCAACAAGACTTCAGCGTTTGTAGAGAAATGAAGGATTACTGGATGAAAGCATTGACTTTGCCTTCTGTCCACAAACATTGCCAGACCTTTTAAGTTTCTCCAGCAATTTCAGTAATTGTTTAAAATCAGCACCTGCAATCTCCAAAAAAAAAAGCCAATAAATCATTATTCTACATTAAACCGTCTTGACAGTGAGCAATAGAACCACCACATTTACTTTGATCCAAGTTATCAACCTAGGAAAACCATATCATTTTATTCTTTAAAACCTTTTAAAAAAATCATTTAATTTGTGCTTGTACTCTATAATGTACTATTATGTGTGAACTTGAGTGCGTGTGAATATTTGTGTTTTTATTAATTTTTGCTTTGACTGGATTAAGCACAATAAAAACTATGCTTTTTTTCATCTTTTAAAAAAAAATTAAAACCACCTAGTTTGTGTCTTTAAAAAGGATGTACATAATCAATGTAAAAAACATAATGCAGTCAAGTAAGGAGTGGGGAGCCTGCCATCCATATTCACCCCATCATAACATGTGGAAAATGACAGTGACTTTGAGAAAGCCATAGAAATAAGATTCGTGCACCTAAAATAAATGTCTAGATCTGATAGTTCACAGGAAAAAATAAGTGCTCATAACCATTCAGGTCAGGAAGGTGAAAAATCAGGCCATAACCATAACTCTGAAGCTAAAACTTTATGCTGAAACACTGAATAACATTGTCCAATTCACATAAGAAGCTCATTCCTGAAAGTTTGAAAGAAAATGGTTACCCCCAAGACAGAGGGTCTAAAACGAAGTAATCATGCTGATGGTATACAATGGAATTGAATTAGAGAAATGTACAAAGAAAATGACAGTAGCTGTACAATCTACATCACCAAAAGAGATCCTACTATCCTGGGGTTGAGCAGTTGATGAGCTGCAATTGATCGTTTATGCCATGACCCAAAGGTGATAGTGGAGTTTGAAAAATAATAAATCCATTTAAAAGCATCCCCTAATCACAAGCAAGGAAGATTGCATCTGTTTGTATCCAAAGTGTTTTAATGAACAATTGCATGCTTTGAAGATTTTGAGTACCACGTCAGTATGGATCCAGCAAGGATCTCCACATGAACTACCAACAAGACAAAAAGGAAAGATTGAAAGAGAGCTTCAAGAAATGGAGAAAAAGAAAGAGATTGCTGCAATTACTGAACCTACCAATTAGGTAAATTCCATTAGCGTGAGAGAAGTAAAATGGATGGCTATGAATTTGCCTGGAACCCAAAGATTTTTAATCAAACAATGAAAAGTAATCTCCGCCCTGTTCCAACACTCAAATAGATTGCACACACTGGCAGGGCAAAAACCTTCAGCAAGCTTGATGCTAAAAATGGTTACTGGAACGTGAAGGTTGATGAAGAATATTCACTGTTGGCAACAGGCAGCAAAGATTTTGGATGGTACAAATTACTTATACTTTTTGGCTTTAAAGTGAGCCAGCATGTATTCCAGAGAAAGTAGAATGAGACATACAAGGGATGTAATGGTATAGAAGGTGCAGCTGATTCTATCCAGCTCAGTGTAATATACAAAAAGACCATGGCTACAATCTGGAACAAAAACAAAGTTGCTGGAAAAGCTCAACAGGTCTGGCAGCATCTGTGAAGGAGAAAACAGAGTTAATGTTTCGGGTCTGGTGACCTTTCCTCAGAACTAAGGAAGGTTCACTGGACCAGAAACGTTAACTCTGTTTTTTCCTTCACAGATGCTGCCAGACCTGCTGAGCTTTTCCAGCAACTTTGTTGTTCCTGATTTACAGCATCTGCAGTTCTTTCTGTTTTTATGGCTACAATCTGTATGGACATACAATTTAGGAACGGGAGTAGGCATTTGGCCCCTCAATCCTGTGCCATTGTTCAAAAGATCATGACTGATTGTGACGTAAATTCTATGTTCCCACTGACTGTAATAACTTCTGACTTCCTTGTCAATCAAGAATGTATTAAAATGATGTTTTAAAATTATTCAGTGACTCTGCTTCCATTGCTTATTCCCAACTCTTCGAGAGAAAATTCTTTTCAAATCCATCTTTAAGGGAAGAGGCTCCTTATTTTTAAACTGGGTCCTCTAGTTCTATTATTTCCTCCAATGGAAATGTCCTTTCAGCATCCAGAAGCCATGGAGAGAACCAGGAAAGCTGGGATCAAACTAAATGCACACAAATAAATTGTAAAGGTGATGGAATCTGAGTTTTTCAGACTGGTACATAAACCTGATGGTATGAAGCGGAGTCCTGAAAAAGTGACCATGATCTCTGAGATGGAAGCTCCCAAGAGACGAGGTCAGAGAGGTTTCCCTGGCTTGATTTGTTACATACCTCGTGTCTCAACAAACCTATAAGAGTGACCAGAGAAAATGTTGACTAACAATGTGTCAGAGTCATATGAGCAGATTTTTTACGCAACCTCATCAAAATTGCGTACATGTGGAGACGTGGACATAAAGAAACCTGTCACTTTCTAAGTAAATACTTCTACTAAATGATTGAGAGAAGTGAAGACCTAAGCCATGAAATGAAGGCACAACATTATACTACCTGAGCGATACAATGAATAATGTGACTGAGAAAAGAAAAAAGCTGTGAAAAACTTCTGAAATGTTAATTTTAATTATAAAAGTTGAATTGTTATTCTTCTTTAGATCTAATATGAAAAAGAAAATTGGAGCAACTATATTGATATATAGAGGCCTTCTATTTTTAAAAGGAATAGAGATTTTGGTCTAGATTTTCGGCTGGTCAGACAGTCATTGTTCCAGCATAGGTGGAATTTGCACTTAGTTTGAAGTTTTCAAACACAATTGCATAAAGTTTTGTTTTCAGAGGAGGTAATTGTTTGGTAAATTTTAAATCGAGATTCCTTAAAGCGCCAACATTCTGTTCATTTTCATACAAATTAGTTTTAGTGAAAGATGACATTAAAAAACCCAGAGAAAAATCAAAACAGTTTTTCCAAAGTAACTATGTGAGCAATGACTGAATATTTTAGATCAACAAATAAAACACTTAAAGAATTAATATTCAGCACAGAAAGGGGTAACATAGTTGACAGAAGAGTCAAACAGAACTGGCACAAAGTTATACTTTTAATAATTTCTATTTGGTAATTGCTTGTTAATCTCTCTCAGGTCTGTTGATGTCAAACCTCACCTACTGTAATGTATTGTTGATGCACAGCTCCCATCTTGCAGCAGCACAGGAGTTTTAAGATATTCAGATGTCTAATTAGAATTAGAATCCCTACAGTGTGGAAACAGGCCCTTTGGCCCAACAAGTCCACACCGACCCTTGGAACATCCCACCCCCCTCTAACCCACACACCCCTGAACACTATGGGCAATTTAGCATGGCCAATCCACCTAGCCTGCACATCTTTGGACTGTAGGAGGAAACTGGAGCACCCAGAGGAAACCCACACAGACATAGGAAGAATGTGCAAACTCCACACAGACAGTCACCTGGGGCTGGAATCAAACCTGGGATCTTGGCACTGTGAGGCTGCAGTGCTAACCACTGAGCCACCGTGCCACTCTAGGTTCACTAGATAGGTTGTCCAGGTTCACTAGATAGTTCACCCTCTATAATCATCAGTAATGAAAACTGTGAGGACTTAAAAACAACTACTAGATCATCTGCTAATTATTTATTACCTTATTTTTGTTTGTATGTCATGATAATCTAATTACAGGTAGTTGACGAATCCTGTTTAGCAAAGCCTAGGTGAAAACCATACTGATTTTCAATAATGAAAAGTCACATCAAGAAGACACTGCTGAAACCTTTCTTATATTTATGGGGTTGTAAATTCTCCGATTCATTAATCTGTGACATATAAAAATCAATGACCTATTCCTGTCAGTCAAAGACAATTGGTTTGTACATTACATCAACATGAAGATGCAGCGAGAAAGAAAGAAAACCAGAACAATTGCTGTAGGTTTTCATCCTGCTCAGAATTATCTAAGGTAATATAAAAATGGACTAAACTATTTAAACTATGCCAAAGTTTTAAGAATTTTCAATGATAAATTTTAAACTATTTTTGGTTTTCTGTAATACAACATCATGCATGGATAAATTATCTCCTGTCTTTGTCATCATAGCCCTTTCATACTCACCTAAAAATTTATCAAATTTATACTTTGAATAAATAAGCTGTACAGATCAAAGAAATTTGAACTCAATAACCCCCAGTTATGATACATTCATTGATCTTGGACTTTAATATTGATGTAGCAATGGCCCTCAATATCCTTTGGTTGGGCACCTGTTCCTGATTACTCTCCAGTTGTCCCTTGTCCGAAATGCATTTTTCTATAATGAGTTGAAGATGTATTAGGCTTAAATACAAAGCCTCTGGTTCCTTAATTACTCACCAAAACTTCTCATTGTAATAGTTATTAACAAATAGTTAACAGGGAGTCAGTGTTTTAGCAATGAAAAAGAAAGAAACAAGAGTTGTAGATAATTGGGCATGAGAAAATTGTTAGAATGAAAATAAATGTAGCATTTTCCCCTATTGATTGCAGTAATGACTTTAACAGAAAGCCAAAATTCAAACTGCTTTGTCTGAACTGAACACATCCTTACTTTAGCCACTTTAGCAATGTTTTATTGCATAGAGTCGTAGAGTTGTACAGCACAGAAACACCCTTCGGTCCGACTTGTCCATGCCGACCAGATATCCTAAATTAATCTAGTCCTGTTTGCCAGCATTTGGCCCATATCCCTCTAAACCCTGCCTATTCATTTACCCATCCAGGTGCTTTTGAAATGTTATCGTACCAGCCTCCACCATTCCACACATGCACCACCGTCAGCATGAAAACGTTGCTCCTTAGGTCCCTTTTAAATCTTCCCCTCTCACCTTAAACCTGTGCCCTCTAGTTTTTGACTCCCCTATCCAAGGGCTATTCATGCTATCCATGCCCCTCATGATTTTATAAACCTCTATGAGGTCACCCCTCAGCTCCCAATGCTCCAGAGAAAATAGCCCCAGCCTATTCAGCCTCTCCCTATAGCACAAACCCTCCAATCCTGGCACCATCCTTGTAGATCATTTCTGAACCCTTTGAAGTTTCACGACATCCTTCCTATAGCAGGGAGACTAGAATTGCACGCAGTATTCCAAAAGTGGCCTAACCAATGTTCTGTACAGCTGCAACATGACCTCCCAACTCCTATACTTAATGCACTGACCAATAAAAGCAAGCCTACCAGATGCCTTCTTCACTATCCTATCCACTTGTAACTCCACTCTCAAGGAACTATGATCCTGCACTTCAAGGTCCCTTTGTTCAGAAACATTTCCCAGAACCTTACCATGAAGTGTATAAGTCCTGCCCTAATTTGCCTTTTCAAACTGAAGCACCTCACATTTATCTAAATTAAACTCCCATCTGCCACTGTTCAGTATGATCAAGGTTCCATTGTACTATGAGGTAACCTTCTTTGCTGTCCACTACAACATCAATTTTGGTGTCATCTGCAAACTTACTAACCGTACTTCCTATGTTTTAAATCCAAATCATTTATATAAATGGCAAAAAGCAGTGGACCCAATACTGATCATTGTGGCACACCCTGTGGTCACAGGTCTCCAGTCTGAAAAGCAATGCTCCATCCTCTATCTTCTACCTTTGGGGTAGTTCTGTATCTAACTAGCTAGTTCTCCCTCTATTCCATGTAATCTAACCTTGCTAACCAGTCTACCATAAAGAACCTTGTCAAATGCCTTACTGAAGTCAATATCGACCATGTCCAATGCTCTGCCCTCATCAATCTTCTTTGTTACTTCTTCAAAAAACTCAATCAAGTTAGCATATGTGACCAATACATCTTACACATTATTGTTCAAAACTATAAGATTAGTACAGCAATCACCTAGAGTGAATGGAATATTCTTTCCATAATACTTGCCAACAATACAAGAAGAAGAAACACACATTTCCATAGCATTTTAAGAGTATCATGAAATATCCATCTGTAGTGCCCCACAGATTGATGAACATTACAAATTTCCCTGTGGAGAAAATTCTTGACCACATGTATAGTCAACAGTACACAACTTTTTAACACAACTCTAGTAAGAAGAAGAGTGTGATGCAATCTGTGTTCCGCTTAAGGCATTTACATTGATAACTGATATTGATACCACATGGATCATTGTGGATATTCTGACTACAGCTTCTCGTTTTCCAAGGCAAGTTTTTTGTCATTATTTCAAGAGAGAATTTGTTAAAATAATTATTTGTAGTGTTAGTTTTTTTTTCAAAGGTGTCACAAGATGAAATGTGGTTAATATAACAATGGAAGTTGTTTACCCTAAACTGTAGAGAAAAGCAAAGTGGATGGAAGTTTCCATCGAGCTGTGCTGCACCTGGGAATACCTGACAGTGACTCTGGATCTCTAAAATAAAATATTCCATTGTCCAGCATTCATTCACTTTAATGGCATTGTGGGTCTACCTACAGCACATGGACAGCAGCCGGTCAAGAAGGGAGCTCACCGCAACCTTCTCACGGACAACTACAGATGAGCAATGAGTGCTGGCCAGCCAGCAGCACCCACGTCCTGTGAGAGAATTTTTAAAATGACTACAAAATTGAAAAGTACTTTTTTTTTTAGAAAAGTGTAACCACTTCATTAATATTATAATTCTAAAGAGCAGGCTCTCCACCGATCGGCTTTATGTTCAAAATGAATATAATTTTCTTTGAAAGTAAATCTTCCTCCATTTAAAATACCTTCTCTTCTTGTCTCTCTCTCGTTTTAAGGAGCAAAAGTTGACCTCTCACAATCCACCATCAATAGATTTCTGAAAAATTGTCCACTAGGGAATGTGTGAGAATGATCTAAAATGATCCTTTCATGCCTTCAAAAGTCTCTGTCCATTACCTTTATGCAATAAGATCAAGATTTCATAAGTATTCAGACAGAGGTTCCAATACACTACACTGCTGTTAAGTATAGGGGCAGCCTTGAGAGGCCATTGTTGTCTTTCAGGATAAAACTTTTTAAGCAGCCCTGATGGTAGTGCTCTTCGATACTGTATGCACAGGATATACAAAATCAAAATACTGTGGATGCTGGAGATATGAAATAAAAACTATAATCTAGAAACTAAAATGCTGGAGAAACTCAGCAAGTCTGGCAGTGTCTGTGGGTGAGAAACAGAGTTAAAATGTCAAATTCCAATTATTTGGATCTGAGGTCTGTCTTTGCTTTTATTTCAGGAAACATATTTGCAAGGTCTTTGTTTCCTATTTGCTACAATGGCAGTAACTGTTTGCAACTTTTGCCTTAATTTACAGTGAGACATAAGTACTAATAAGAAATATTCAATTCCAATAAAACAGAGTACTGCTTATATTAAGTTACTCAATTGAATGTTTGGACAGCTACTGCAGATTGTGTTAGGAAACTGATAAATAAGTTTATAAATAACAAAAAAAAAGTCATCATCTTGTGCTTAATTGTTGGACTGGATTTTAAGATTTTTGTCCTGCAGCTCCAATTATTTGATGGAAGAATATATCCACATAGGCTGGTTTATTGTCCCAGAATTTACACTAGTTTTTAGATTTTTTTTAATCCTTACAACAAGGGCTTTCATTTAGATAGCACTTTTGCTGGAATTAAGTAAACCAAGCAGCAATTATTAAACAAATCTAATATTATTAGGGGATTATTCAATCATCAATCCCTTTGGAATTTTTACATTGAGTATGCAATTGCTTTCCTTGTTTTTTTCCTAGAATATATTAGCTCATACATCTCACGGTGTGTCATGCAACACAAAGTTGGTAACTCTTCAACTCCTGAGTTATAAAGTTTTTAGTTCAGGTCCGCTTTGGGGCATAGGCATAAATGTCAACCTGACACTGCAGTGTTGAGGAAATGCTGCAGTATAGAAGGTACTGTCTTGGATGGACAAGTTAAACAATGCCCCATCTGCCCATTTGGGTAGATGTGAAAGAGCTTTGGCGCTATTTCAAGACATGCAGAGGAGTTATCACTGGTGACCCAGGCAATATTTATCCCACAATCAATGTCATAAGTTTCTGGTTATTACTGAATTGCTTTTGGTAAGCATTTGCTACATGCAAATTGGATGTTACATTGCTACATTTCAAAGAGTGTTGCTGGGGATAGGCTTGCATAGTAGTATTGAATCATGAGGGGCATAGATAAGATGTAAATAAGGTGAATACCAAGGGTCTTTGCCCTATGTAGAGGAGCTCAAAACTAGGAGGCATATTTCTAAGGTAAGAGGAGGGAGTTTTAAAAGAACATGAGGGACAACATTTTTACACAGAGAATGATTCGTGTGTTGAGTGAACTGCCAGAGGAAGTAATGGATGCAGGTACAGTTACAACATTTAAAAGACATTTAGATAAGTACATGAACAGGATAGGTTGGGAAGGAAATAGGACAAATGCAGGCAAGTAGAACTAGTTTAGTTTGGGAACATGGTCAGCATGGATTAGTTGGACCAAAGGGTCTGTTTCCATGCTGTATTGACTTTATGACTCTAGACTACAATCCAGAGGTTCAGGATACAGCTCTGAGGATATGAGTTCACATCTCAATATCTCACCATGGCAGCTGATGGAATTTGAATTCAATTGATGAAAATATGGAAGAAAAAAATAATTTTAGTAATGGTAATGTCAATCCTTTTGGTTCACTATGTCCTTTAGGGAAAGAAATATACCATGCTTAGCTGTTACTCCAGACCCACTGCAATGTGCTTGATTCTTCAGTGCTCTCTGAAATAGCCGAGCAAGCCACGCAATGTTCTCAAGGCCAATTAATGTTGGGCAATAAATGCTGGCCTTGCTAGCAATGCCCACATACCATGGAAGAATAAAAAAAATGATAACAATGAACACTTTAAAAGTATTTATTAGCTATAAAGTGCTCAGTGGCTCGTGCAATGTAAATACAAGTCTTCCATTTTTTCTCAATTGTATCTGCAAACTGCCATCCCACTAATCTATATGTCCTCCTGAAATCTTTTATACCCTCTTTGCTGATTCTGTGACCACTTCTGTGTATCACTTTCAACTCTTTGCTAATCTGATCCAACAAATATGACACATTTACTCAAACACCCTGTTTCCTATCATTCAACAACATGCTCAGCATGTTGTCAAATTTTCTCTTTTTTTAGACATCTGAATTTTAGTAGCTAACACTCTGTGGTGCCCCTCAGCAAATACCCTGTTAAAAAAGCATGCTGTAATGATTTTTTTCCTTCATCTCCACATTAAGTCCTTCCTCAAAAGGAACTGTTACATTTGTCTTTTATTTTTAATATGTTGGCCGAGATGGAAGATGTTTGTTTTATGCATTCGTGGGCTGTGAGCATTGCTGACTGGGCCAACATTCATTGCCTGAGATAACAAGCATGGGGCTGGATGAACACAGCAGGTCAAGCAGCATCATAGGAGCAGGAAAACTTGATGTTTCGGGCCTAAACCCTTCATCAGAAAAAGGTTTAGGCCCGAAACGTCAAGTTTTCCTGCTCCTATGATGCTGCTTGACCTGCTGTGTTCATCCAGCCCCATGCTTGTTATCTCGGATTCTCCAGCATCTGCAGTACCTTTTATCTCTGATACAACATTCATTGCCTGCCTGCTTGTGATGCTGCCTTCTTGAACTGCTACACTCCATTTGGTGTAGATACTCCCACATTAAGGCTTGGAAGGGAGTTCCAGGATTTCGTCCCAGTGACACTGAAGGAACTGCAGTATATTTCCAGCTCAGGGTGGTGTGTGGCTTGGAGGGGAACTTGCAGGTGGTTGTGTTTCCATGTGTCTGCTGCCCTTGTGCTTCTAGATGGAAGTGGTCATGGGTTCGGAATTTGCTGTCCACAGAGGTTTGGTGAATTTATGCAGTACATCTTGTAGATGGTACACACAGCAGCTACTGAGTGCCAGTGGTGAAGGGAGTGATGTTTGTGGACATAGTGCTAAGTAGGGTGTTTTGTCTTGGATGTTGAAGCATCTTGAGTGTTGTTGCAGCTATATTTATGCAGGAAAGTGGTGTGTATTCCACCAGAGAGTTGACTTGTGTTTTGTAGATGGTGGACAGATTTTAAAAGAGTCAGGAGTTGAATAACTTGCTACAAGATACCTAGCCTCTGATCTGCTCTTGTAGCTACAGCAGTTTTATGACTGGTCCAGTTTAGTTTCTGATCAAACATATCCTCCAGAATGTTGATTCTGGGGGATTCAGTGATGGTGATACTGTTGAAAGTCAAGGGGCGATGATCACTCGTTGATTGTCATTGGCACTTGTGTTAACTAATGTTATTTGCTACTTGTTAGCCCAAACATGGATATTATCGAGGTCTTTCTGCATTTGGATATGGACTGCTTCAGAATCTGAGGAGTCTTGAATGGTTATGAACAATGTTTGGTCCTTAGTGAAAATCCCGACTTCTGACCTTTTGATGGAGGGAAGGTCATTGATGAAGCAGCTGACGGTGGTTGAGCCTAGAGCACCACCCTGAGGAACTCTTGCAGAGATGTCTTGGAGCTGAGTTAACTCAATTCCCACAACTACAACCATCTTCTTTTGTGTTCAGTATGACTCCAACCAGTGGAGAGCTCACCCCTGAATCCCACCGAATCTAGTTTTGCTACATTCAGTAAAATACAGACTTGATTTCAAGGGCAGTCGCTCTCAGCCACTTCTTGAATTCAGCTCTTTTGTCTATATTTGAAACAAGGCTGTAATGAGTTTAGGAGCTGAGTGACCCTGGCAGAACCTAAACTGATGTCAGTGAGCAGCTTATTGCTTAATTACACTGTGAATGATACCTTCTATCACTTTAGTGATCATTGAGAGTAGAATGGGGTGGTAATTGGCTGGATTGGATTTATCCTACTTTTTCTGTACAGGACATACCTGGGCAATTTTCCACATTGTTGGGTAGATGCTAGTGTTGTGACTGTAGTGGAACACTTGGCTATAGGAGCAGCAAGTTCTGGAGCACAAGTCTTCATTACTATCCTAGAATGTTGTCAGGGTCAATAGCTTTTGCAGTATCCAGTACCTCCAGATGAGATCACATGGAATGAATTAAATTGGCTAAAGACAGGTATCTGTAATGCTGGGGACTTCTGGAGGAGGCTGAGTTGAATCATCCACTCAGCACTTCTGACTGAAGATTGCTGCAAATGCTTCAGCCTTATCTTTCGCACTGATGTGCTGGCCTCCCCCATCATTCAGGATGGGTATATTTGTGGAGCCTCCTCCTCCAGTGAATTCTTTAATTGCCCACCACCATTCATAACCGGATGAAGCAAAACTGCAAAGATTTGATCTGATCCTTCGGTTGTGGAATTACATAGCCCTGTCTATCACTTGCTGCTTTTGTTGTTGGCAGAAAGTACTCCTGTTTGTAGCTTCACCAGATGGACATATAATTTTTAGGTTTGTCAGCTGCTGTTCTTGGCATGCTCTCTTGCACTTGTCATTGAACCATGGTTGATCTTCTGGCTTGAAGAGAATGCTAGAGTGGGGGATATGGTGACCAAAAGGAGAGAGGAAACCCTTGAATGTGAAGACAGGGCTTTCTCTCCACAGGGACTGTGCGGTAGTCACTTTTTACCAAAACTTTTGTTAACAGATGTATCTGCAGATGACAGATTGGTGAGGCCGAAGTCAATTATGTTTTTTCCTCACTTGTTGGTTCCCTCAGCAGTGCTGCAGACTTAGTCTGGTAACTTTGGCCCAATTTAGTGTGGCCAATCCACCTAACCTGCACATCTTTGGACTGTGAGAGAAAACTGGAGTACCTGAAGGAAACCCACGCGGACAATGTGCAAACTCAACACAGACAGTCGCCTGAGGGTGGAATCGAACCGGGGTCGCTGGTACTGTGAGGCAGTAGTGCTAACCGCTGAGCCACTGTGCCGTTTTCTTCCCAAAAACAGCACGAGTGAACCAGATTCCGAACATCTGCCGCGTTGGCATTCGAAAGGAACATTAGCCTGGAGTCTTATGGATTATTAGTCCACCGTTATCGCCAACACTTCCTCATGTCGTTGCAACATCTCAGATCTGAAGAAGGGTGCAGACCCGAAACGTCAGCCTTCCTGCTCTTCCGATGCTGCTTGGCCTGCTGTGTTCGTCCAGCTCTACACCTTGTTATCTCGGATTCTCCAGTATCGGCAGTTCCCACTATCTCTCATCTAAGATCCATCTCCCAGTTAAGTAGTGAAGAGGCTTCTCCTTTAATCTCGTATTTTTTAAACAAAATCCTAAGCTAGCCCGCTTCGACTAACCCCTACTAATTTCTCATTTAATTTAATGTGGAGTGTTGTATTCTTTAAGAATTCTGTGGCTTTACACCAAATGCCTCTCGTTCTTTCCGACCTCGACTATAACAACAAAGAAATAACAGAGATATTCGAACGTCATTTTCCACCTGGGTTCAGATGTGTGTGTTGAATTGGTTTTTCCTGACAGGAATAAGGAGCTGGAGGGCAGTGGGAGGTGGTGTATTGTGAGGAGGAGCCCCTGGTCCGCGGTGCCTGCTTGCTCAGTTAAACACACTCTCCCGACTCCTGGCAGTTCAGCATTTGGTTTGACAGCTGAAACAGGAACCCGATTTTTCCTCTTTATAAAGTGAAAGTTGAGAGAGAGAGAGAAAGAGGCACAGCCCTTAAGCTTTTTGTGCGCAGTGACACTCCCTCCTTGCTCGGTGTGGAACTGAAAGGTAAGCTGCCTTTTCAGTGTGAAAATCATTCTGATATAATTATCTCAGGAAGCGGCGCTGAAAGTGCTGACTTTCACATTGCAGGGAGTTGTTGGTGAGCTTCGTATGACACCGGGAATGAGCATTAGAGGTGACAGGGCAGCGGGTGTAATTGCAGTTTACAAAGTGGTAATTCACCAATTGGAGTGGAATGAGATCAGGCAATGGGCAACTTCTCTGTGACCCGGAGACGCAGCTTTTTAGTTTACAGAGAGAAAAAAAATGCCTTAGGCACATCACGTCCTATTTCATTCCCTGCTTCGGTTCAGAGCTCCGCGGTACGGTAAAACTTTTCTCTTAAGTTTTTGTTGTTAGGAATTGCAAACTAATGCTTGAATATTAAGCTCCTCTCCCCCCCCCCCCCCCCCCCCGAAGTAGTTAAAGATATACGTGCAGGTTGTTAAAACTAAAGTGTAATTTGTATTCTAATTGCAAAACTTTTTATTGTTTATTTTGTTTTAACCTTTTGAACCTTTCTAATCCCTTGACGTTTTGCTTCTTAAGGTTGAGGTTGAGAAATGTTGTTCTGCTTTGAAGTGGAGAGTTTAGTTGCTATGGGAAAGAGGAGGGATTTATCAGCAAACCCACAATCTCCTGTACAGAATGTTGTTATTTTACCCCGATGTCAGTTTAAGAGCTGCCAGCAAAAGATATTCACATCCGCCATTCTACATCAGTTTTCTCTTAAAAATAACACCTGCTTTCAATAAACCTTGTTACTTTCTAAGATGTACCAAAAGCAGCCTGCAGTTTTCCCACCTGAATAGTACTTCTATCTTTTACTCTACAAATGACAGTCTGCCATTTCTAAACTGTGTTTCCTTTGCAGTTAACTTTTTTAACCTATTCACACAACCATATGTTAAATAATATCCCCTTTGAGTAGCCAGAGAAAATCCCAATCCTCAAATGAGTCTGTTTGTTTTGTAATGCAAGATCTTTTTTCTCTTTTTGAATATCAAGTTTGTTTTTTTTCCCAAATTATTAGCAATTTCACAGTGTAACTTGAATGTGAGCCCTGTACTACTCAGTCAGGATAGTTTGTGATTTCAATCAGAACATTAAAAATCTTGGGGAGGAAATATTCTTTTGACTAAAACCAAAGTACTGCAGATGTTGGAAATCTGAAATAAAAACAGAAAGGTGGCGAAACACAGCAGATCTGACAGCATCTGGAGAGAGAGAAGCAGAGTTAACATTTTGAGTCCAACATGACTCTTCGGAACACACTATTCTTTGAAAATCTACCTTTTGATATGTTCTTACCAAAACTCAAGGTAAGTAATTTCATTTACAAATGTTCAAATTGAGTGAAAGAGAAGCTGCTTTAAAAAGTCATGCTGAATGCAGACAGAATCTAATATACAAATGTGTTAACAGCTTGTTTGAGAGCATTGTCCCCATGCTGAGATAGCCTGAAGTAAGGAGAGTGTCGGGGAATTCAATTGGTATCAAATTGCTGTATGTGATTTATAGGGATATGAGTTCTAATGAATGGTTTGTGGAGGATGTATAGCATGACAATTGTAAGATGAATGTTAGAGTTGGAGGATAAGGCACTGGAACTTAAATACTAAAGAAGCAGAAATGTACTTGATGACTGGACTGTCTTCAGTCCCTTTTCCAAAAGACAGAAAATTGGAGGTCAGACAGTAAGTGGCTTTTCCTAGGAGCTTACTGGGTCCAGATTCGATAACAATACAGTGACCAAATGACTAGAATAGTAGCCCCGAGGCCTGGACTATTGATCCAATGACATGATTTCAAATCCCGCTATGGCTACTGGAAATATAAATTTAGTTAATGAACTAAATATGGAATGTTTACATATTGAGATTTTTGAAGGAGAAGGGAAGAGTTGGTTATGATAGTCTGTTTAGACGTAAAAAACAGATGGGTGTCAAGAGGCAAGATCTCGTTGTGTGAAGTGACCTGTTTCTATGTTGTGTAATCTTGAGTAATGGTAACCATGTAACCATTAGATTGCCTTAAAAGCCCATCTAGTTATCTAATGGTGGTTTAGGGGAGAAAATCTGTGATCCTTATTTAGTAGTGCCTGGATGGATTTGATTGACTGTTAACTTCAATGTTTGAAATGGCCTAGCAGACTACCCAAGTGGGTCACCACTAGATCTTCAATTAAGGATGGGTAATAAATGCTCTCCTTGCCAGTAATATCACATGTCATGATGGAATAACAAAATAAGGAAAATGATCCCCCCCCAGATGTGCTTTAGTGTTGTTATGACTGTTCAAGAGGATTCATCACAGGCGTATTATGAGGTTGTGGGAGACCTGTCACTATGGATCCACAGCGGAGTGGCCTCCACCAAAACACATGCTGCTGCTTTGATTCTGGAGCTGACCAATTGGTCATTATTAGGCAGAATATTTTCCGTGCTTTGTGTAAAGCTTTGACTGATAAAGCTTACTGACAATCTACATGGTGCACCTAGAACTTATGTGTCTCTCAGCCGCCTTCACCATGTTTGACGCTAAAATTCTGTAACGGCTTCTTTTCCAGAATGCGAAGTGACCTCATATGGCCATGAGTTGGCACTTGTGACGCTCGATCTTTCTGCCCTAAATTGAGCACAGTTGAGCCAAGGGAGTTGCTATTGTTAAGATCACCCTTTTAGCCTAGCCTCTAAAATGTATGAAGTATAAATTTCTAAATAGGTGTTTATTAGGGACAGAGCATGTATGATTGTATTTTCAGGAAGTCTGGCTTCTTCTTAAGTGGCTGTTACATCTCCATGGTCTCAGCATTTGAAATCAAAGAGAAGAACATGGATTAGTGTTTAGTGAAACAGTACATTAGGGGACAAAATGTTTTGTTATGCAGACTGTGTAGAGTGAATTAGAAGTGAGAAGTGCAATAATGTGAAGAAAGACAGCCCAATTTCTCCTTCAGCTTTGCGACTCACTAGAACAATGTGGGAAAGAAAGGCAAGCAATATTGTGAAAGGCTGTCAGTTTTAATTGTCTTTGGGTGGCTTCAGAGACACGTACCACCCCCTCCCCACTGCAGAGAGGCACAGAATAATTTAGTAGTCAGACTGAGTACAACATTCAGTTGAAGTGAATCAGTGAAGTTCCCAGAATGAGTTTGACATGGGGCCAGATGCTGGGTGTGGTAGCCACCCTGCGCCCCCAATTGTGGGAGCAACCAAATATCTACTTATTTGAAATGCAAAGTATTTTGTTTCCCAGCATCCCATCTTGTTGAACGTGCAAAGTATAAAAAATTAAAATAATGTACTTTTTAATCTTTGATTCTGATCCTTTGAAGGTGGCACAGTCTGTTGGAAGTACAACTCTCGGCCATTTATAATGGGACCTATTGCTTAGATATTGTACTGCTAGCCTCAGCTGTGTTTCCGTGAGGATGCACTAAGCAAAACCAGATGTTTCCCTATAGGAAGGAAATGAGAGAGAATGAGTAGGAAAACATTCCTGGAAAGCTGCCATGGACAGGCTACATATTGGCCAATGCTTTATGGCAAATTATACATGGACTCTCTCAGCCAAAGACCACGTGTGGAATGGGAAACATGAGTGAGACAAATGACTTTCTGTACCGCACGGTGGAGATTTCCTGTGTGCAGCTTGTGCAGTGCAATCATAAATTAATTTTAAAATAATGTTTGTTACAATTTTAAGGCACATAACGAGCAAGAAAAATCTTCCTTAAGGGGGTTTCCCTTTCAAAAACATTGCTTTCAATGCAATAATAAACACGGCTTTTGTAAGGATCCAGCGGGGTGATAGTGTGGGCAGTGCAGGGTTTTCCCACGTTTTCTGAAACTCGATGCAATTGAGACCAAGGTGTGAAAAGAATGGCAATTCACTAAAAATCTGAAAAGTTTGCTGTTATCGTGTTCGTAGCTGCTTTCAACTTCCCACTACGGAAAACTCTTTTTTGGTATAAGATTCAAGATCGGGATGAGTTGCACCGAGGGCTGTAGCTTCATTAGATTCGACCATGAACGAGAGTCTGGATGACTGCCAGTGACCATATGCCTTCTCTACCTGCAAGATGTCAGCAGAGAAGGAGTAACTTATACAGGCAGATACGTGGCTTTCTTCACCTCTTCCAGAATCGGAGGTTGCCCTGCCAGGTAATGCCAGACATCTGCTGTTTACCAAGTGAAGATCTGCTCTTTGTTGAACGCAATGGCCACGCATTAAAGTGACCACCACCTCCAACTGTTTGCCCTTTGAGTCCTTCCAGCACTCAGGCTGTAACATATCTCGGATTTTCCAATTAACTGCACAGGCAAGTCACTGACAGACTGTTTGCCAGGACTGACAATTTCAGTAATTTTGTTTGTGATGAGTCGTCAAAATGAGCAGGCATTTGTGTAATATGCATCTTTAGCTACCCAAATGTGCAGGATGCATACGAGTAGCAATGCACACCACCTCCAACCCCACTCCCAATCAACCAGGAATAGTCAAATCTCAAAATGTTATATCTGTCAATGGTCTGGTCTCATAAGAGGTTTCTGCAGGTGTGTTCCAGATTCTCAGCCAGCTGCCACAATGCTTTCAACCTGCAGCCAAACTACAAGATCCATGACTTCTTTGAAGCTTTGAGCAGATTGAAAAGGGGGCTGCTTGGAAGTAATGGTTCCTTCCTTCACACTTGGCTGATGACACATCAGAAAGGCACAACTAAACAAGCGAAGAGGTGGTAAAACAGAAGAAATATAACAAACAAAAGTGACATTAAGCGACAGTGTGAAAATGCATTTTGAGTACCGGACTTGAATTGCAGTTCACTTCTTCAAGTGCACGTTATTGAGTTATTAACAGAAACTTTCTATTCTGTGCTACTGGTTATAAGGAGGCAGTTGGGCAAAACTTGTTATTAATGGAAGTGTGAAGGGAATGATGGCCTCACGAGGAAACAATGACCTCTAGAGAGATCGTAGTTTTAGGATAAGAGGTAGCAGATTTAGAGATAAGGAGAAATTGCTTTTTGCAAAAGTCTTGAATCTGTGGAATTCACTAACCCAGAGTGTGATGGATGCCAAGACACTGAGTAAGTTTAAGTGAGAGTTAGAAATAAATTGGTGATGGGTTGAAGGATAATGGACAGGAACTTGGAATTAAAGATGAGATGAGATCAACTGTGGTCATATTAAATAATAGTAGTAGTCTCAAGGGATTTTATTGCCTAGTCCTGCTCCTAGTTCTTATATTCTTAATGGAAAATCTTGCAGCTGCCCAATTTGGACTTATAATTTGATATGCTTCTGATACAACAGTTCTTAAGCTGTGCATGCATGATGAGTTTCTGTAGCCAAGCTATTGAGGTGAAAATGCTTTGTGCATAGAATCCCATTTGAAATTGTTCAGTTTATTTGAAGCTTCAGTTGCTTTGAATTTTAGTCATAGTACATAAGGATTTTGTGGTTGGCATGAGAATTTTTTTTTTATTTTTGACTTCCAAAATCTACAATAAATTTACTTCTTTAACAAATTTGCAATATATAAGTTTTTGTTATAGATTCCTGGCCTCTAGGCCCAATTGGTTGATCAAAATTCAGTATCTGTGCTTAAGTTTGCAAAAGTGCAGCAACTTGTAATAATACTGATGAAATTTGAAGCATCTAGTAGTAACACTACGTACGGTGAAAACTTGATTCAGTCTCCTAAACCATGATGTAGAAACATCTGCTTATATGAACTAAGTAGGCTATTTAGCCCCTTCAGCATGTTCAAAGAAATCAAGACTGATCTGCAACCCAATTCTTTTCTGCCTTTGTTTCATATTCCTTAATAATTTCAGATAACAATAATCTATTCAATCCTGCATTTAAAATTTAAAAATTGACCAAGCATCCATTGTCATTTGTAGGTGAAAGTTAAGGAATATTTCCTGTCCTAATCATGAATGAGTGTTTCTTAATTTCATTCTGGAATAGCATGACTCTAATTTTTGGAACTCTGCCTTCAGTCCTAGACTCCCCAACTATTGGATGTCTTTTCTCCCATTCTACCCCACCTGTTCTTGATAGCCTGAAAACTTTGAATAATCCCGTATTAACTTACTAAATGTCAATGAAGCCAAACCTAGATTGCTTAATCTCTCATCATGTTTTAAACCTTGGAGAGATGAGAAACCTTGATTCTCATGTGCATAGCTGTGTTAAATATTTCCTCTAGGCTGTATAATTAGGCAGCTACCAAAAGTCCACATGCAGACCATACACTCCAAAAGGAATTGGAGGATATATTGATTAAGCTGCTTACATTTCCTATGTAACAATGACTACATTTCTTTAAAAAAAATTATTTGGCTATAAAGCATTTTGAGAACTCCTGAGGTTGTGAAGGATGCTACATAAATACATTCATATTTTTAAAAATGTGTCTTGAGCATAATTGGCCTGGATTTTTTGGGGGGACTATTAATTAGTCCTCTGATATTGATCACAATTTGAAGATTACTGTATAAATCTTGAAGTTGCAGAGAACCATTCACTGCTCTGACATGGGCTCCCCTTCCCAGAGCTTAGAATTCAGTGAAGATAGTTGATTTGAGAAAAACATCCACTTCATTGTGGTCTGTTAAATTGCTGATTGGCTGTCTGTGTGAGTTCTCCAATTGGCTCCTTGGATAGCTTTCTGATTTTCCGGCAACTCCATGCTGGGAGCCCCCATTAAATTACTTACAATCCATTGCATGTCCAGAGATGCATGTTTTCTTTTTGCCACAGAGATCACTTGATCTCCCAAGAAAATATTCTTCCAGATTAGTGGCGAGCGCTCTTGTTTTGCCACTCACTGAAAAATCCAGGCCCTTTGCCTGCTGTAATCTCATTAATGGAAACACGATGATGTTCACTTGCTTATATTTTCTTCTATTGTGGCTGGCAAGAAAATACAGTGAACACGGCACTAGCTGTGAAATATAAACGTTCAATTCAACATGCTATAAAAATGTATTTGTTCTGGCTGATGAACTCCAAAGCCGTTTGACTATAATTGTTAAAACTTAATAAAATTCAACTCTTCCCTAAAGCTATTGTGCTATGTTTATGTTTCCAAGAGTCCACCTGACAGAAGTAGCATGGCAACATTTAAGTCCCATTTGTCAAGCTTGTTCATCGTGTCTTATGATACCTTTCTCAGTCTCATACAGTGCTAGTATTTGGCAAGTAGTCCTAGGAGAAGTTGTCCCAAAGCCCTCTGTCAGGTCTCCTCTCCAGGATGCACTGTGTTTGTTCTGTAGGAAGCATAATACTACTGAAACAAATGGGCACCTCAAATGTTTGTTCCTTCCGTTTATTCCTCCCCCCCCCGCCCCCCTCTATTTTAGAATGTTTATACTGTACTGCACGTACCAATAAATTCAATGACCTGCAAAGGAGTTGATGAACCCAAGTAATTATCGAATGGTTGTTATTGGCAGCTAACAAATGTGAACTTATTACATTATAATTAGAAGTAAATATGCTTAATTGAATTTTTTTTTATTTTAAATTTTCCAGCCGTGCAGTGAGTCTTTTACATTACTGGAAACACTTTTGAACTTTTTCATATGGCTTACGATTTAGGATATTACACGAGTATATGTATCTGCAGGATCTCCCAGACAGGAAATTAATGCCTAACATGTGTTCTTATTGATTGACTTCCTTCCTATCAAAGTAATTATTGTTCAAGGTTTTTTTTTAAAAACAGTTTGTGTTTAAAACTGAAGATGTTGCTACAGTAAAAATAACAGATTGTGGTGCCTCACAGAGAACCCATGTTTATATTTCTTAAGTCTTATCTTAATATTCCAGAAAAAAGATAGAGTTTCAAAGAGTAATAGGACTTGATTTTGCTTGTGATTTTTGCTGTTTCTCGACATTAGTAACACGGATGATGGTGGGGACAGAAAATGGAGACAGCAAGCAAATGAGTCAAAAGTTATTTCTGAGTGTCTCTTGCACAGCTCCTCATTGTTGGGAATATAAGAACAGACCATTTAATCGGTATTTCAGTCAAGGCCTGATATGAACATGTGGAGTGGCCAATAATAAAAGCAAAAATGTTGTAAAAGGAAAGTAGTAATTGTATCAGTTGGCAAAATGGACTTCTACTTATTTCATCACTTTTTGTTACATTTCTTTTCTGAAACAGTGGAATAAAGTTAAGGTATATTAGGGAAACATTTGTCTTTGTTAAAGCAGTTTAAAATAGTTTCAACTAAAATTGACGTTGTTTTCACTTACCAAATTTTAAAATGGAGGCTGGGAGAATAACTGTGGATAAAGTTTTTTTTTTCTGGAAATCTGTTAAGATAGAAGCATTTTGTAATATTTCCTGTTTAAACCATGCATTGTCTTTGATTAGTAGGCACATGAGCTCAGGGCAACATGGAAACTCCAAGCAAACAGTTTCCTGTACAGGAGCTCAAGTCATTGTGATTTTTTTGACTGCAGATAATCAGACTATTGATTTCAGATGCTTTTGGATTTTTTCGGTGTCAGAATATGTCTCTCATCCTTAGTCCAGACTGTACATCTCGAGTACTAGGATTAGTTTTTTTTAGTCCCATGTGGATTAATTCCATTTTTATTTGTTTCAAAGTATTATGCTACTATAATATTTTCCTTGTTTCATCATTTTATTTTTCAACCTGTAAACAAATATCTGTTTAGCTATATTGAAGCAGTAGTCCAATGGAATATGTCAGTGTTATAGTGTTCTTAGAAGATGTAAGGATAGTGTGGTGGGTAATTCACCTGCTGTACCATAGTTGGTAGCACAAATAAAGGACTGTTGTTAATCTGGGGTGAATACAGCAAGGCAAAAAAACTTTGGTCCTGAATAATGACACAAGTTCTGTTCATTATCAATTTGGAATATTTACGGAACTACCCACTTCTGTTGTGAAGGAATGTCTGAACCATAATAATGATCACTTGTTGTTCCCTTTCCGAGCTCAATGGTTAAATACGTCACCCAATATCACCCTAAACAATTAGACAAATCCTGGGAATAATTTCTGATCTCATCCCAGTTACCCTCAGCTGCTGCAGACATGATATTTTCTTAGTCTTTTGAATCTTTCACCCAGACTCAACAATTTTCTTCTGGTTTAATAATAGATATAGAGGCCTGACTGAGATGGGCAATGACAAGAAATGTGGCAGAATTTATATGAGAAGCCCAGCAAGAATTCTAGCGAGGCCTTTCCCAACATCAGGAGCAAGTCACTGTGTCTTTAAACTAGTTTCTAGGCGTTGAGGCAAGTTTCTCACTACATAGTGACCAGTTGCCAATTAAGGGGGATTACTGTAGTTCACAACTTCATTAAATGCACATCTTGCCTCATTAATATGTAGCTTCCTATCCTATCACCTACTATGTGCAAACTCAACCCCGAGAATTCTCAACATGGAAGTCATGGTGACATCAGCTTCCTCTGAAGGAACTTCATGTTTGACACCAGACATCTACATCCCCCAACATACTCCATGAGCACCTGGCACCTGCACCCCACATCCAACAATATTGGCATCTGACATGTGCCAGCCTCTAAGAACTCTCATGGCACACCTCCAATCCGCTTGGAGTGTGCTTCTGTACTTCAATGCTGCACCTTGGGGGGACAACAGCAACTTTCATTGTAACGCAGCAACAGGGACATACTGTTCTGCGGTACATGCACACAGCTGATGGATTGGACCAGGCCACTCCTCTTGCTACATCTTCCTCTTTCAGCTCTTACTCACTTTGAGCCTACCTGGATGATCACAGCATTTTTGCCTTCTCTTTTTATTCCTTGCCCTTCAGCCAAAAATACCAAGTTCACAGTACAGCTGCATTGCATTGCTTTTAGCACGGAGACAAAGCCAGAAAGCTTGTCATGTTGTCAGCAGTCCTCCGTCAGGTTGAGGGAGATAACCTTCAGTCAGGGGCTTCCAGCACAGTGAGTCAACAGCAGCCTCTTGGGCAATCAGTGTCAGGCTACTCTCCACGTAAAGGAGGAAGAGCTGAGTTTTGGGAAGTCCTCCACCCGTCTTGACACTTTCTGCCTTATTTGGGGCTGTTTTCCTCTTGGAATGAGAAAGAGGCAGATGAAAGTGTTTCGGCACAGCTGTTACTTTTGGTAGAGGTGGTGAAGTGTCCTAAGCGCGTGAGTGGGCAACACCGAAGGCATTTTGGGTCTGGGGTTTGAGATGGGGAAAATGTTGCAGGCAACCATGAGGGTGATAGAGCATAAGCCTGGTGGAAAATGGTACGATATCAGAGAAAGAATGAATGTGAGGTATCGGGAAAAAGAGATGACAATGTTTAGGCTTGTTGAGTGCATGTCATTGACTTTCTCCCTACAGCGCTGGGTATTCCTCCAGATGACTAAGACTGCATTGCATTTTGGTACATTTTCTACATCAAAGATGCAGGTTTCTATCAATCTTATCAACTGTCATATAAATAAGTCCACATCTTTAATCCATTTGTCATTGATGGCGCATGGTATGCTAGAAATGATAAGTTTGAATCTCTTAAGTTAGCAGATCCTACATGGTCCTCAATGTACTCTTTAGTAGCCATCAATCGAGGGTATCTCTCAAGTTTGGATTTTGAACTTGGCATTGGAACAAAAAGTTAACATCACAGCTCTGTCATTCGCTACAGAAGCTGCTTGGTTTTCATTTCATTGATGGGTGATCTACTTTGCATGTTTTACACCCAAATATTAAATCAGGAAGCTTAATGCTTTAACTAAATATCATGACAACATTTCAGCCTGAAATAAGCTGTGTCATTCACTTTAATAAACAGAACAAGCAAAAATTGTTCACGGGGAGAAAAGGTCAGAGCAATCATGGTCTACTGAACAAGAAGCATAGGTTCTCAAGGTGTTGACACAGTTTAGTTTGACTTGGAACAGAAGTACTTCGAACTGAGTTGACATCAGCCTTGCTTATAGAAATGGCATGGGTCTGCCGAAGGGAGGAATTCAAACAGTGAAGCCTCTGTTTAAAGTCCAGTCTCAAAGCAGCTATATGCAATCTAGGGCTCCGATTTCTCACTGGCAATAAACATTCATGAAAAGTTCTCCCATTCTGAAAAGTGCCTAATACGTGGTGGGAAGTAAGGGGATTAGCCTTTAAAATTCACTAATCTGATGCTGCTTCCTTTATTGCCCTTGAGAGGCTGCGGTGAGGCAATCTCTTGACTAGTTGCAGTCTATATGTTGGAGCTACTTCCATCATGCAGTTAGGAAAGGAGCTTCAGGATGTTGTCATGACAATGAAGAAAAAGTACATATGCTTCAAGTGGAGCTGGTTTTATTTTGCTCTTTCCAAACAGTTATCCTCTGCACATTTCCTTGATTCAGGATGTATTTGGAACTTGTAGTCTGGGGTTATATTGTGCTGCTGAAATGCCCATTACAATGAAATAAAGGAGAATTGTAGCTTAAAATTTCTAACGTGCTTCTTTATTTGGGCTCTGCTTTCTCAGCATTTCCCCTTTATCTTTCAGATTGTCATATCCGTGAGTCAATGAAGGAAGGATTAATTTTGGAATTAACAATGATGAATTATCTTGTGTTTCTGAAATAAACTGGTCTGGTAATATTGTGGCCTTGGTTAGAAAATACTCTAATATGGTACCTGACATTTAAAACAGCAATACAAACAGATGAACATTCATCATTATCAGTAAGCTGACTGTAGAGTTCAGAAGGCAAACATACACTTCCTGTTTTCTTTTTTGTTACTCTCAGCAGAATTAGGAGTTTGTAGACTTTTTTTTTTAAATCAAAAAAGTGTTTGATGCATCCCTGGACCGGATGGGATTTGAACCCAGGCTTCCTGGTTCCGAGATGGAGACACTACCACTGCACCACAAGAGTTCCAATCAGAGTTTATAATCCATGAAAAGGATATTCATTGATCTGCCAATTAATTTGACACAAGCTTTACTTAAAAATCAAATGACCTCCATTTATTTATTGTGATCTCAGAAAGGTCCAATTGATGAAATATTCTGGATTGCACTGAATCTGTAGCCATGTGGTGAAATGCAGCAATCTTTATGCACATAACTAGGCCCACGAACAACGGTGAGTTTTTGCCCAGTCAATCCAAAGGCATTTCTGATAACTAAATAAATGGATGATTTTCCTGTTCCAGAGATAATCTCAAAAAGGAGAGATTAGTGCTGAACCTCAAACTGTCAGTGAGCTGTCACAATTTAAACGCACATCAATGCAGTTGAGCCAATGTTACACTTCATCCCCTGCGCAGATATTGGAATCCATCCAAAGCTTCATGTGGGCATAGAATGTTGACGTAGCCTCTATGGATGTACAAAGAGCAATGTTGCCTTATCAGGCATGTAGTTTACTTAATTAAGGTTCAAGACATCGCCGAGTCTCAATTGTCTTTGGAATTTCTCCTCCTCTTAAATTCTTGTTTACTCGCTGTAGCAGCTTCTTCCTTACCGCTGAAGATAGTTTCCACAGTGTCTTCACACAGTGTTGTACTGCTTGTTGATTGGAACCAGTGCCTGCGAGTCTCCATGTTCTCAGCACCAACCAGCATTTCAGGGAATGATCCATGGGCACCAGTCGCATGCACCCCATGGACATTGGCTTCTGATATGTACCAAACCCACATGATCACCATGGCACCTCAGCAATCTACTTGCAGCCCACATAGAAAGCACAGATCTCATTGCAGGATACTTCAGTAACTAAGTGTGAAAGACTGCAGCAGGAATGTTTTGTGAATAGGGACAGGTTCCCAGCTCTCAAATTGGGCCATGCTTCATCTCACGCTCGGGTTTCATGCTTGCTTGTTCTCTTCACACTTGCTGTGTTGGCACTTAACAGCGTGCTAACACCATTCATGCCTTGCTTAGCCTGCCATGCCTGTTAGCGCTTTAGCCAGAGGAAAAGACTATCGGGACTGCCATATCAATGTGCTGTTTAGCGCAGAAACGTAGACAGGCTGCTTGTTCTGCTCATCAGCAGAGATCTGTCCAGGGTGGGGAGAAGCATCTTGCTGTACAACACCGCGAGTCATTAATCTGATACCCATAGCATATGCCAGCTCCCTGCACAGCATACATGCTACACGTGGTTTTCAATCAACTGGCCATGTCAGAAACTGGTGAGGGAGAGGGATAGGGATAGGGATAGTCCAGGCAGGGGTGGGGGAGTGGGAGGGTGAGGTAGTTGTCTGCTGTCAGTGAGGGTGTCCTCACACCATCAGTCACAGCCCAGGAGTTCGACCATAATGAATCAAGATCCTAGCATTTAGTTTGCGTTGTGGGTATAACTGTAATATCTATGCATTTTCTTGTGTTCCCTTTTTGCTGGTTGCCAATAAAAGCTCATGACTGACTTGGCCAACTGCTTGCTTGTATGTGATGACCCCTCCTGGACAATGACAAAATGCAGGTGACCTCGAGACATTGGGGAAAATAGGAGGGACTCAAAGAGTGTGTTTAGATAGGATGTATCTAGGGGCAGGTAATATGGGTTGGTTGTTATATTGCAACCAGGGTGAGAAAATGGGGTTGTAAGTGTTAGGGAGTATCAGCCATGCTGGCTATATGTCATGAGCAGCGTGACTTTGTGGCTGCTGGTGAGGAGCAACACTGGATTACTAACACCTGTCCAGGTGCACAACAGCGTTTTAATGATAGCATGGGCACAAGGGATGCTGGTCTTTTCATGGATAACTACGGAATGGCGCATTGTTCCAGGAATGGCACTTGGTAAGATGGAGCTAGAATCAAATGTGAGGGACACAGTAGGGACAAGGCATGTAGTTAATGAGGAGCAATTCGTAAGATATCTTGCTAGGCCTCATGGTGAGAATCCGTTCCAAGCAAGTCAACACACCTTGCTCATAACCACAAAAATGTAAGAGTCATCCCAATGTAATTTTCTTTTCTTCACATCATTAGGCTATGTATCCTCAGGCTATCACTATGAGAAAGAGAATGGTGGCCTGAGAGAGAACAGTTCTTAAGGTCACTGCTGAGGATGTACAAATGCAGAATATGAAGAGTTTTAGAATCAAAGCACCAACTTGAGATATGTTCACTTTAAATACGTCAACAGTAACAAAGAGCAGCAAGGAGGAAGCGAGGTTTAGGCAGGAAGTTTGAATTTGTGGAAAAGAATTGACTATTAGTTCTGGTACCGACGGTTGAGAGTGGGGCTGATTGAGATCAGGGAGTCGATAGCGCAGAGGAGGTGGCACACATGAAGAGGAGAACGCCATTGGGATTTGAAGATGTCGATGATAATTTTGAACTTAATGTGCTGGTGGATAGGTGTCAGGGAGAATCAGAAATGATAGATGAGTGGAATACGATGTGGGTCAAGAAAATTATTGGAGAAGTTCAGATTGGAACTGAGACAAGTGAAGCTGAGGATTTCAGCAATAGAGAGGATGAGACTGAGGTGGAGCTTACAATGGTCAAATACACAGTCTCCATGTTGGATTGGATGTGGAATTTGAACCACAACTTGGTCAAACTGCACACCATCGGGCTGAATTTAAATGAATATTCACGGAAGGATATCTGCAGACAATGGAGTTTTTCTTTTGTATTAACCAAATAAGATGGTTTTGTTCTTGTGAACATTCAGCAACAAAATATTTTTGCTGATCTGCAACTTAATGTCCAGAAATGCGCATCAACAACTGTAGTCAAGGGTGGTTTAGAGGGCTAAACTAGGTTTCATTGAGATATTATGGAAGCCTTCCTATATTTAAGGGAAATTTTGACTACATAAAGACGAGGAATAGAAAGGGGTCTGTGAATGAACTCGAGACCATGCCAGGTATAATTGCACAGGCGTAAGTTATTAAACCAGTTTAGAAGTGCTGACACTTCTGTGGAAACAAGGGAGAAAACCACTAGAGAGCAGCAACAGAACAGAGGTGTAGCCTGGAGCAAAGCTGGTGGAAAAGCAATCCTGTAATTTGTTGGATTGAAGGCTGCTGTGTGTTTGAGAAAGACATAGGGAGAGTCAGCAGTCATATTTACATAAAGTATCTCCAATAACCTTAACATGGCCATCCTCGTACTTGGAATGGAAAGAAACCAGGTGGTACAGATTCAAATAGGGAATGACGAGAGGTGGAAATGGAATGAGATTCAGACAACATATTCCTGAACTTTAGAGAAGGGAGAGAGATAGGAAACTGGGCCTTTGAGAAGACAGCAACATATTGCCAGTTTCTAAAGTGTCAGGAACAATGACGAAGGTGCAAGTGCTTGCCAATGGGCACTGGGCAAGGGAGCAGTAATTTGGTATCAGGAGATGAACGCTGAGCGAGGTCAGGAAAGTGGGCATTGTACGGAAGAACTGGTGAGGTGAGGTTGCATCAGGGAGTGATCGAGTAGCAAAGAAAGGCTGCAGGAGGCTGAAACTGCGAACCAGATAGCCACAGTTTTTGGGAGAGAACAAATAAAACACATGAGCTCCTCAATTTGATGTCAGAAGTTTAGGATGATGTGGGGAAGGGCATGGAGATGAAACAGGACAATTCTGGAATAATAAGGTGTTTTGCTTCTGTAGAGGAAGGCAAACATTTTTTAAGTTGTTGAGCCAAATTGTTCACTTGTCTTATTTGAGTCAGTGGCTTGAGGATCAAAGGTGGATCTTGTATCAGGGAAAGTACTTTCCAGGGATGATATAATTCTTAGCTGGAGCAAAGCATCAAAAGCACATAGATGCAAGGGACTTTTAAAATAAACAGGTGAGGGAGTTTGAGGCAGAACGCTGATGTGTGCTCTAGTGCCTGTTTACATTTAGATCTCAATACCAGGTGTGATACCCTGTCTGTTATAATGGGGTATGCAGCCCAAATGTGTGATACAATATTTGTTAATATCAACTGTTAGGATCTCTCTCTTTGGCCTCCATGCCAAAATAAACAGGTCGTCTTTCATTTGAGTTACATTTGGCATTGTTGTTGGAATAACTGCATGGGATATTCACTTGGATTCCAAGGGGAGAGGGCTGGATGGAAGTGATTAACCATGATGGCAAAGTTGGTACATGGGACAGCGAAGATGCAATTGAACAGCAAAACATGTTTGTGTTTTTGATATACAAGTGTGGGCCTATGTGACTATTTGCATTTATCAGCCTAGCTTTTTGTTATGGTTAAGGCAAAATGTTACTTCTTACAACCCTCCAATCTGCATTTTATGTACAATATCTTTTTCTGTTCATCCATGTACGTTAACACCATGTTAACAACCTTATGGTGTTAACACTGTACTGACCCTTAACGGGGTTGGCCAGGCTGATTGACACTAATCTTTCAACTGAATCCCATTTATCTGTTTAATCAGCCTGTTCAAATCTGTGGGGAGATGCAGGTCAAGCTTAACTAAGGCCGAGTCAATCAGTGCTGAGAGCCAGAAGTCACATATATGCAGACTGTACGGAGTGATGTGCAGCTAATTGAGTTAATGAACTGAGTGTTGATATGATTTGACATGGTTGCTACAACAATAGCCTCCATAGCCCAGCAGATCCAACCAGATAAAATACTTTGACTAATGTGGAAATCTGCAGACACAGTTTCTGAGTGTAAGTCTCTTTATAAGTCCTGACCCCTTTCAAAGTATGGTATTGGGTATGAAAATGCTTGGAAAGGTTTTAGTTTGAATATTATGTGGCACTTACTGCATTAAACTCAATTAAATGTCTTAGATTTTATATTGTACTGAAGTGGTAACAGACTTTTCTCGCTAATCTAATGCAGTAGTTCTCTCTGCTTAACTTGCTGTAATGCTGATAGAATGCTGCAGTATGAATACCTTTACCAATAATTAACACAGATCAGTTGTTACAGGTCCAGGTATAGAGCAGGAACTGGGGATAAAAGATACTGCACATGCTGGAGAATCCGAGATAACAAGGCGCGGGGCTGGATGAACACAGCAGGCCAAGCAGCATCATAGGAGCAGGAAAACTTGACGTTTCGGGCCTAGACCTTTCTGATGAAGGGTCTAGGCCCGAAACATCAAGTTTTCCTGCTCCTATGATGCTGCTTG
>JAHRHZ010000084.1:16336830-16351226 GCA_024137785.1 Ginglymostoma cirratum | reverse complement strand
GTAGGAACTGCCGATGCTGGAGAATCTGAGATAAAACGTTGTGGAGCTGGATGAACACAGCAGGCCGAGCAGCAGGAAAGTTGACTTTTCAGGTCGAGAAGGGTCTCGAACTGAAACGTCAGCTTTCCTGCTCCTCTGATGCTGCTCGGCCTGCTGTGTTCATCCAGCTCCACAATGTTTTATCTCAGATTCTCCAGCATCGGCAGTTCCTACTATCTCAATGAACTGCACTAGTTTTGTTGTAATTTATTCAACTTTTTAAAGTATTTTTTGCTGTCTTCAAACCATTCTTGTAACAAATGTGAAGCCATCTCCTAGGCGCCTGTCAAAGATACATGTGAGAAGCCATCCTTCTCCCTCTCCCTCTGTTTTGCACCATCCCATCATTGCACAGCCAAGGCCAGTGAACACCTGGGTCCTGATTGCTCCTTGATTACTTCCAGAGTTGCTTGTATTCCTTGATCAGTTCTGAACTTTAAGACTGCTTCCAGGTATTGAATTAGGACAAGAAAACCCCCTTCAGCATGCAACATTATCTGTTGTTGCAAGCAATGTTTTATAAAATAACACAGATTCTGTCCTGTTTATCTGCACCCCACCACAGGGTGATGCTGCAGGCAGTGTTTGCTGCCACACGTTGGGTCAGAATCAGAAATTGTTTCACAGCAACATGCTGGTACAATTTTGTAAAAGCCAATATTTGAGCCACTAGGAATGTAACTTGCATTTCCAGTCCTGGGACTCAAACTGTCAAAAGCTCTTGGCTTTAGGATAGAGAAGATTGGGTTGTTAATCTGTATATTTCAAGTTTCCTTTTCGGTTTAAGGCCACCAAGGTTGAATCATTTTATCTGGGGAAAGAAGATCTGAGAAAGTGAAGAGACAATTTGACTGCTTATTATTACTCTCTCTCCAATCTTCAGCTTGCCAAGCACTTCAAATCATTAAAACTCTGCTTTCATTTGTTTCTTACAGATCTCTTTATAATAAGCAGTATCTTTGCTGAAACCCTTCAGGGTGCGAGCAAGCGCCATAAATTGAAAGAGAGTCATAGTTCTGTCTAAAGTGTCTGTATTGATTCCCTGGGGTCATCAGTATTCCACTTCTGAAGCTGGGCTGTTTCTCTCAGCTCCTAGGATAACTCCTGTGTGCAATGCATATAAATTATCCACATAAGACAACCTAGTGTAATGTTTAATATAAGGAATGCAGGATAATCCTGACACTAAATATACTTTCCACGCTTAGCATCAGAAGTGCACATTTAAAAGGTAAATCAGGCTGCCTCTTACAAAATTAAATAAAAAAAAACAGGTTTGCATTTATATATCACACCCCATCTCAGAAGCCACTCGAGCCTTGAATTATTTTAAGCTGCTTTGGCTATTGTTATAAGTTTGTAAAACGTAGAAGCAGAAGTAGGTCATCCAGTCCATCAGGTCTGTCCATTCATTAGGATCATGACTGATCTGATAATCCTCAATTCCACTTTCCTGCCTGTTCCCCATAACACTTGGTTCCCTCACTGATTAAAAATCTGCCTGTCTCAGCCATGAATGTACTTAACGATCTATCCTCCACATCATCTGCAATAGAGAATTCTGCAGATTCACTCCTCTACCCTTTGAGAGAAGAAATTCCTCTTTACCTATTTTAAATAGGAAACTCCTTATTTCTGAAATTATGCTTTCTGGACCTGGGCTGTCACAGAGGGGGAAGCGATCTCTCCACGTCTACCCACAGAAGGTTGTACATTTCAGTCAGGTTTATGTGGACAATAAATTGCAGCCATTTTGTGAACCAAAGGTTCCTTAAATGGCAAAAAGAGGAATGACCATTTAACCTGTTGACTAAAGGAGCAATGATTGCTGTTCGTCATATGGTGTCACGGGATTCTTAGTGTTCACTTAAATTACACATGTTGGGCTGCATCCTAAAAATGCAGTACTCCCTCAACACTGAGGATGTCATTTTAATCACAAGCTCATGACATCATGCTTGATCCGAACCATCAGAAGTGCTTATGGAAATAAAACAAAGAGCAATTTATTTTGTTCCCAGCAATTGAATCATCTTGGTAATGTAAGGATCTTCAATTTGATTTGCAGAGATTAGATTCCTGCAGCAATTCAAAATGAGATGTGGAATTTAGCCAATGATAAGCCGATAATGGGCTAGCATTTGCAAAAATAAAACTGGCACACAGGCTTAAACAGGTCAGCAAGAATTATCCTTACTGTGAGCTTAGTAGTGTTGCACTGAAGTTAATAGGGAACGTTCTGGTTTGCAAACAAACTGAGATAGTAGGAACTGCAGATGCTGGAGAATCTGAGATAACAAGGTGTAGAGCTGGATGAACACAGCAGGTCAAGCAGCATCAGAGGAGCAGGAAAGCTGACGTTTCGGGCCTAGACCCCAGGCCTGAAACATCAGCTTTCCTCCTCTGATGCTGCTTGGCCTGCTGTGTTCATCCAGCTCTACACCTTGTTGTCTGCAAACAAACTGAGGCAGGTTCAAACTGGCTACATATGATGGTTTGTGTACTTACATGGCAGGCCACAAGATGGCAGCACCAAGCTGTCCTCATTGGACACTATCCAGGCATAGATTTATTGATGCACAATCAACTTAAGAAGTCTCCTTATCAGGAAAGGCAATTCAGAAAGTAAGCTATCCAATGTCTTTCTTGCGCAAGTGTGGAGGTTACTTCCTTGCTGTGTTTGTAACTGTATGGTACAGAGGAAGATTTCAAAGAAATGTAAAAAGCTGTCAATTTAGCGTGGAGCTGGAGGAACACAGCAAGTCAGGCAGCATCAGAGGAGCAGGAGAGTTGACGTTTCAGGTCAAGTTGAGAGGAAAATGCAGAAAATAGAGATATATGGAGTGCACTCTCCATTAAGCCTCGCCACATACCAGCCTTTGCTCAGGTTATCAACACTCATACATTTTAATTATAGTTTGTCTGTGTCTTTTATCAGTTCATCAGAGTCATTTTGACCTAAAAAAGGAGTTGATGCTTTTCTTTACCAACCATTTTCAGAAATTCTTTAGAAAAGTACAAAACTAGAGGGCATAGGTTTAAGATGAGAGGGGAAAGATTTAAAAGGGACCTAAGGGGCAACATTTTCACACAGGGTGGTGCGTGTGTGGAATGATCTGCTGGAGGAGGTGGTGGAGGCTGGTACAATTACAGCATTTTAAAGGCATCTGGATGGGTGTATGACTAGGAAGGGTTTAAAGGGATATGGGCCAAATGCTGGCAAATGGGACTAGACTAATTTAGGATATCTGGCCAGCTGGGAGGAGTTGGACCAAAGGGTTTGTTTCCATCATGTACAACTCTATGACTCTAATTACATGTTTTCAAATTCTTAACAGAGATAAATGAGGACAAAGACTACAGGAATGGTTCTAACTTCCATCATTAAAAATGGTGGTACACATGATGGTGGAATCATTAAAAATGGTGGTACACGTGATGTCACAGTTCAAGCATTTGAGTACAATACTAGGAAAAAAAGTAATTTCACACTTTTCTGAGTTGGAATGTTATAACTGCCTCGTGAACTTTGCTCTCCAAGACTAATAAAGCTCCTACGGATCTTGAGCTGTGTTTCTAGATAATATTGAAGCATTGTGGCCTGGACAGGACAGTTCCCAGTCCTTAAACAGGGTTGCAGCAGACTAATACTCTGCATGTTACAAGTTATAACAGTCATGTTACTATAAACCAGCACCATCCAACTATCTGTGAGCAATGTCATGAAAAATTTGCCAGTCACTTACAAAAATTACGAACAGTGACTTCTTTCACATGCCAGGAAATTGTTGATTTCCTTTTCTGAAACTCCCTAAAATGTACTGTGTTCCTGCTCACAGTCCCGCTCAATATGTACATACTTTCGGTTGGCTGGTGTAAATCTTTGCTATCTACTGGGTTCCACTTGGTTCAAGAACTTGCCAGGAGCTAAAGATATTAAATTAATCCCAGAAATTGTTGCAGAAGCAGCTGCTACCTGGATGAAGCGTAGCAGCAGCATTCTCCAAAAAGTGGTGCAATCACAAGTGTTTATTTACTTTGAAAGTGCATGTTATTAACCAGCATTTATTTCCCTTTGGAGTGGTGATGAGTTACCATATTCTTACACCTCTACCGTCTATGTGCAGGAGGTACACCTACAGTATTGTGAGGTACAGAGTTCAAGAATTTCAGCCTGGAGATTGTAAAGGAGCAGTGATACAGCTCAGTTCATGATGGTATGTAACTGTTTCCAACATTATCTTCCAATGACAGTCCCATGACTTTGTCTATTAGAATCCCTACAGTGTGGAAACAGGCCCTTCGGCCCAAAAAGTCCACACCGAACCTCGGAGTATCCCAACCATACCCGTCCCCTTGTAACCCACCTAATCTACACATCCCTGAACACTACGGGCAATTTAACATGGCCAATCCACCTAACCTGCACATCTTTGGATTGTGGGAGGAAACCCACGCAGACACAAGGAGAATGTGCAAACTCCACACAGTCACCCGGGTCCCTGGCGCTGTGAGGCAGCAGTGCTAACCACTGAGCCACCGTGCCGTCCTGCTGAATGGCTTGGGAAGTACTGTCGATGAGACTGGTGAGCTGATGCAAGGGATCACATAGGTTACACATGCTGCAGCCACACTGTAGTGGTGGTAGTTGGGCTGCCACTTTGTTGACCAAAGTCTAGCTGTAATTTAAGCCCAGGCTGGAATGTGTCCAAACTTTAGTTTTTAACCACATAAATCTGCTGTCCCTTCAGTGCATCAATTACTTTCTACTTCATCTAATTGCTCAGCAGAGAAAGAAGCATCTGCACAAATCTAATCACAGCAGAGAGCTGAGGAAAAGGTTTTTGGAAACTCATTTTTCATGCCCACTACTGCTGTGTTGGATTCAGTATTGCAGCTTCAGCAACTGGACTGTGCCTTTCCAGGGCTACAAATTCTGATGAGAATGTGTACTTTCATTTAAACATGTTTCAAATAACTGGCATCAGAAGTGACAATCTGAAAGTGTCACAGGGCTGTTACAAGTGTTTTTGAGGAAGTGGCAAAGATGATTGAGGGCAGGACAGTCGATGTTGCCTGTATGGGCTTTAGCAAGGCCTTTGACAAGGTCCCTCGTGGCATGCTGATACAAAAGGTGAAGTCACATGACATCCACATTGAGCTAGTAAGATGGATACAGAACTAGCTTAGTTATAGAAAACAGAAAGTAAAGGGTCTAGTCCCGAAACATCAGCCTTCCTGCACCTCTGATGCTGCTTGGCCTGCTGTGTTCATCCAGCTCTACACCTTGTTATCTCAGTAATAGTGAAAGGGTGTTTTTCAGACTGGAAGTTTATGACCAGTGGTGTTATGCAGGGATCGGTGCTGGCACCCCTCTTGTTTGTAATGTATATAAATGATTTGAAGGAGAGTACAGATTTCCGGACAACACAAACTTGGGCGACATGTGGATAGTGTGAAGGATACAGCAGGATATAGATAGGCTGGAGACATGGACGGATAAATAGAAGATGGAATTTAATCCAGACCAACGTGAGGTGATGGATTTTGGGAGATCTAATGCAGGGGGGAAGTATACAGTAAATGGCTGAATCCTGAGGACCATCAACATACAATGGGCGTACAAGTCCACAGTTCCCTGAAAGTGGCAACACAATTGGATAAAGTGGTCAAGAAAGCATATGGCATGCTTGCCTTCATCACTTGGGGCATGGCATATAAAAATTGGCAAGCCATGTTGCAGCTGCACAGAGCTTTAGTTAGACAAAATTTGGAATATTGCTTACAGTTCTGGTTGCCACATCACCAGAAGGATATGGAGGCTTTGGAGAAGGTGCAGAATTTTTTACCAAGATGTTGCCTAGTTTAGATTGAACAAACTTGGTTTGTTTACACTTGAATGTCAAAGGATGAGGGGCAACCTGATAGTAGTTTACAAAATTATGAGAGGCAATGGATAGAATGGATATACAGAGGCTTTTTCCCGGGATAGAAATGTCAGTTACTAGGGGACATAAGTTTAAGGGAAAACGGGATGTGGGAGGCAAGTTTTTTTTTTAAATTTTTTAGTGCCTGGAATGCACTGCCAGAGGAGCTGGTGGAGGCAGATACAAAGGCAATGTTTAAGAGGCATCTTGACAGATATATGAAAAGGCAGAAAATAGAGGGATACGGACCGTGTAATGGCAAGAGGTTTTTAGTTTAGAAAGGCATTATGTGCTGGTGCAGTCTTGGTGGGCTGAACGGCCTGTTCTTGTGCTGTACAGTTCTTTGTTCAGAGTATCATCTTGCTGTAAAAGTTGCCTTGTCTAAAATTACGCCATACCACCCCAACTGTGAAATGATATCTTGTGCTGCTCCTCACATTTTTAGTCCAACTTAGATTTTTAAACAGAAATAAAACTTTAAGCAGGTTATTAAAATTTTATTTTCACAGAACCTCCTGCCTTACAACAAAAAGCAAATGCTGGAAATACATGGAAGGTCGGGTTAGAGGCACATTCTAGTAATTTAAATGTCCTCAATCTCTGCCCTTTGGGCATTAGATCAACTGCTAGGGAAGGAGTTGTTTGCATTCAATATTATTACTAGTGTCTTGACTGATAGTGTAGATCTTACACATTAAAACCTTAAAACGGTTTGTAAAATGCCCAAAACGTTGTCAAACCCCAGCATACTCCCAACTCGTGGATAATTTGGAGAAAGAGAATACTGCTTCATAAAATGGCATGGGAGATTTTGTCGTCTCCTTCACTTTCTCCAAACACCGTTAATGGCTTCTCGTTGTTAGTGTAGGAGCTTAGGAAACAGGAACAGGAATAAGACTATCAGCACTTTCAGCCTGTTCCTCACTGTTTCCCGCACAGTCACCATATCTGTTAACATCTTTAATATCAGAAACTTCAGTGCCTGGCTTGAATATACCAATGACTGAGTCTCCCCAGTCCTCTGAAGGAGAGAATTCCAAGGAGTCTCCACCCTTTTTAAATGAAGAAATTTGGCTTCATTTCTGATCAAAGTTGACTGCCTCTTGTACTGGAACTGTTCTACAACCCCCCAGCTGGGGAAACATCCTTCTGGTATCTACTCCGACCAGTCCTGTAAGAAGTTTGTGTGTTCCAATGAGATCATCTCTCATTCTTTTAAACTGTTGGACCACCAATCCACTCAATTCAATATTTCCTCATAGGACAATCATAATGCACAAGTCGCTTGCTATTTTGTGGCAAAAAGAATTGCTTTCAGCATCCTAGAAAGTGGAGTTTTTTCTGCTTTCTGGGCTTTTTATAAAAAGCCATGATATTATCAGAACAAATTGAATCACACGCATGCATAAAAAGTTGTGGGATATGTGAAGAGGCATTTACCATAATCATGGTTTGTACAGTTCAACATTTCTGGTGTACATTAACCACTTCTATGGTAAATCACTTGCTAACACTGAATTATAGGGTACCCTAATGATAAGAAATGGAATATGGAAAAATCCAACTGATATTTTTGGTTCTTATATTTGTAATTGAGACCACATCGATTACTTGTCAAGTAGTGTTGGTGTTCGTTTTCTTAATTCTTCGTAATCTGATGGTTAACAAACTGAATGCATTTCTGTTCTGTGACACAGATTGCGAAGTGCTGCAGTACAAGCTAGTCTAGTTCATATGTTATTGCTCTGCTGGGCTGTGCCACAAAGCATCAAAATATTGGTTATCCTCCATGGATTTGCCACATGAGAGTTCCCTAGTTTCAGCAAAGCCATTGAAGGAGGTCTTGCAGTGATTGTCCTCATCCTGCAGTTTCCCATAAACAGCCTATCTGCAGGTTACAGTCGACACATGCCACTCGCTGGGAGCAATAACAGTTTATTTTATTTAAAATGCTGGCCTGTTTTAATCTACGACTGTGTTAAAATGTAACACAACTTCTAGTTTTTAACCCATATCAATTCCTTTTAAATTGCAAGGAATCTTGGGTATGGAATTCTGTATCAGAATAGAATTGGCAAAAAGGGAAAAAAAACAGGACAAGACAAATTGTGTAAAGCGAGGAGGAAATGGAGCAAAACATTTCACAGACTTCGTTGACATCCTTGTGTATCTCTGCAGAACATCAGCTTTTCAGAATCTTTTGAGTGTTCATAAGTCTTTTCGTGTGACTAAATGATAATGAATTTTGATATGGTTTTCCTTAGATTACCATTTCACTGAAGGCTGGCCGTGATGAATCAAGGTGAAAGGAAAGCTGAGGGAATAGTTCATTAATAATCTGTACTTAACCCTAACATTCATAAATTTATTACTTTAGGACAGCTTCAGAAACAGGTATCTTAAACATCGTGGAAAAAAGAAAGCTGCTGTGCGACACCATTTATCTGTGTTTGAACCAACATTTAAATAAAGCCTAACACAGAGATTCTGAGTACAAACATTTGCACTATCAACTATTCAATTAACAAATGCCCAATGAAGCAAGTAATTATCTAGGGTTACGATATCTGGTTTCCACACTGCCTCTTGGAAGTGTGCTGCATGATACATGAGGTCTGTAACCAGCAGTCACTCCAAAGGAATGTTTAATGGTAAATTTAATTACAAGTGCACCTGATATTCAGTGTTATGCCAACAAGTGTACTGCAGTGTTGGAATAGTGTAATGCGTAGGCCACAGCTATTGATTTGATGCAAGTTTATAAATCGTAGAAAAATATACCACGATCCATCATGTGCTGTGCAACACTGAAGATTCAAACTAGAATGAAGTATTGGAGAGCTCCAATATAAGAGAGTGTAGAGCTGGATGATCACAGCAGGCCAGGAAGCGTCAGAGGAGCAGAAAAGCTGACGTTTCGGGTCGGGACCCTTCTTCAGAAATGGGGGAGGGGAAGGGGGCTCCGAAATAAATAGAGTTGGGGGCAGTGATAGCAGGTCGCTGGGGGTGGGGATTGGTCAGTGAGGTGGGAGGAGCGGATAGGTGGGAGAGGAGGAGGACAGGTCAAGGAGGCGGGGACGAAGCAATGTGGCTGTAGTACCTGGTTTGCTGGAGGGTTGTAGTGGGAGAGAGATCCACTGAGGCCTTTCCAGAGGGAGGAGGTACTCCACACCGTTTTATCTCAGACTCCAGCATCAACAGTTCTTACTATCTCCAATATAAGAGAATCGCTTCAGCAGTATTAATATTCCTAAAGCAACATTACATGATCAAATAAATTGTTCTGACCTTCAAACTCCAGAATTTGAGTCTGACAAGTTATGCCCCACCTTCTTTCACTGGTGCTGTTTAAACACATTTTAAAAAGGACTTTCATTAACACAGCGCTACTTAGATTTACATTACAGCTGACCATACCAAATTATCTGTAAGCACATCACAGCATTAATTTATCTCCAACTTTCCCACCCAAGTTCCAAGTCAAAACAATCTCTTTGTTCCTTGGTAGTAGCCACCACCGGCTTTGTATAATTTAGTGAAACTCATTTCTCAATGTGGTGAGATTCTCAAACACCAGTTACAATGATGGTTAGTGGACTTCCTATGTAAGGATTTAATTTTTATTGTTTTGTTTTGTTGTGTTGTTTTAGCTAAAGCCGCAGTTTAATGCCCCATCTGAAGGATTCAATGCAAATTCAAAACAATGAAAATGACGTAACAAAGCTGAGAATCTTTACCTTTGCTGGTGATGCCTGATTAAACAGATGAGAGAGATAACGAGCAGTAAATGGTCAATAACCCACCCATTCGAAGCATTTAGGAATGAAAACAAACGAGCATATCCAACCCAAGACGCCCTGAATCATAGAAATATGGCATAATTGGCCAGAATGTCTCTTAAGGGAGTCAGATGCAAAGTAAAGATAAAGTTTCCAATACCATTCTGATACCGGGTTTCTAAAGGGAGATGGGAGAAGGAAACCAGCAGGAAACATGGAAGGAATGACCAAGAGTGGCAATCTAGTCATAGTCATACAGCATGGAAACAGACCCTTTGATCCAACAAGTCTGTGCTGGACATAACCCCAAACTAAACTAGTTGCACCTGCCTGCTCCTGGCCCATATCCCTCCAAACCTTTCCTATTCATATATCCATCCAAATGTCTTTTAACTGTTGTAATTGTACCCACATCCACCACTTCATCAGGAAGTTGATTGCGCATGCAAACCACCCTCTGTGTAAAAAAATTTGCTTCATGTCTTTTTTAAATCTCTCTCCTCTCAGCTTAAAAATGTGCCTCTTAGTTTGAAAAGCCCCCGTCCTGGGGAAAGGACAACTACCATTAACTCTATCTGTACCTCTCCTTATTTGATACACTTCTATTAGGTGAATCAGGAAAATCAAAATCACGAGTACAACTGAAGGGGAGAGAAAGAAGAGCAAAGATTGGAATAAGTTAAAGTGGAATAAGAGAATAGGAAACGTAAGTAATGCCTGACAGTCAGAACTAAATCAGACGCAAGCTGTCATTGAGGGTGTGATATGGAGCCCTTGTAATCTTATCATCTGATTAGATATGCCACCTAAAATTCCAGAGTGAAAGTCGAACAACAAAACCAGAGAGTGCAGAATTTATGGGTCTCCGCCCAACACAACAAGAACAACTAAAGGTCAACGGAACATCATTTAATGCTGATGCTGGCAGAAAACTAAAAGATTTTTATGGATAATTTTTGAAAATTCCGAACAACTACCTTTACGGATTGAACTGCAACAAGTTCTGTGGAGGGTATTGTATGGCTATTCAATGTCAGGTACTTATTGGGAAATCATCCTGTCTGTCCAACCAACCCCCTTCCTGCTGTGTGAGTATGTTTGAAAACAAGATTAATTTCTGTACGTTTCTATGTTGTTCGTGTGTAGCTTTTGTGGATTTTTTTTTTGCGTGGGATACAAGATTGGCTTTGGTTTGGTGGACTGCATTCTCAACCCTGACTCAGCCCTGAATGGCCGTGGTCTCAAGGAGCACTGAAGGACATAATCCATTGAGATAGAGTGCCACATTGTCCCAGGTACCATCTTTCAGAAGAGATATTAAACCAGTAGCCCTCTTGGGTGGACAGAAAAATCCCATGGTAATATGTGAAGATAAACAGGCTCGTTCTACTAGTACCTTGGTCAAAACTTACTATACAAGCCGTTGCCATACAAGTGGATTATGTGTGGGAGTGTCCTGTGCTTCTGTGTTTCCCTACAATATAATAGTGACTATACTTCCAGGTTTGGTGAAATGCTTTTGGACATTTTAAAGTCACAATATAAATGGAAGTCTTTTCCTTTTCTTCATTTAATTAAGTGGTGAATGATCTGTAGTGTGAGAAATTTACTGTTTGATTGCAGAGAAACTTAGGGAGGATATATATGAAGTCGGCTTAAAAACAGTAATTTGAAAAAGGATAAAACCTTGAAATATGATATGAAAACCTTCAATTTGATTGAACGATTGTTCACACAACGGTGGAACCTCGTAAACTTCTGAATGTGTTGTGACTGATGAGTATCAACAGGTGCAGTATTGTATGATGTTATGTTTTGTACTTTGTTTCTGGATTAGATAATTATCGATATTGAGTGTGTGTTCCTCAGCATCTGTCTCAGAAGAAGTTCTCCGTCCTTACCTGCATTACGTGAGACCTGATAGTCAACCATTATGAAATCTGACTAAGATATGATCGATAAAATAATTCAAAGCCCTTTCAAGTAATATCAGTAAGAATTGCGTATGACTTATCATAAGGAGTTGCGACTGATTGATGTGTTTTTATACATTAAAACCTTTGAACATGTATTGAATTTATATTTTGCTCCAGCTAGATTTGCGAGGTATGAAATTTAGATTGGTAGTGCCAGCTGGAAGGAGTATTGCATAGATCAGAGCTGCTGTCAGTGGGCACTTGGCATCTGTCACCTCTCCCTAGCCCAGCACAGAAAGAGCTGTCACCCTATCAAGCCTTGGAACTGACCAGATCTTGATACCAGCCATAACTTACTGATTTGATAGACAATTTACAAACTTTAAGCTTGCAGATTCATTTGCAGAATGCAAGTTATACCTAAGGTGGCTTACCCTAACATTTTCTATTACGAAGTCTCTAGAAAGGTGGTGTCCAACCATTTTGAATTTAAGTGCAAGCCAGGATCTGCTCTGAAGAAAATACAGAATAGTCTATTTTCAGTTTTCTTAATCCACTTGTGGGATGTGGCATTGCTGGCCGTGCCAGCAGTTATTGCACGTCCCTAGTTACCCCTCGTGGTGGTGGTGAGTTGTCTTCTTGAACCGCGACAGTCCATACACTGTAGGTAGACCCACAATGTTATTAGGGAGGGCATTCCAGGATTTTGATTCATTGACACTGCGTGAAAGACGATATATTTATGAGTCAGGATCACGAGTGGCTTTAGAGGGGAAACTTGCTGGTGGTGATGTTCCCATGTAACTGCTGCTAGGTGGAAGTGGTCATGGATTTCGGAGATGCTGTCATGGGAACCTTGGTGAATTTCTGCACTGCATGTACTGTTGCTACAGTGCATCAGTGGTGGAAGGAGTGAATGTTTGTGGTAATAGTGCCAATCAAGTAGGCTGCTTTGTCCCGGATGGTGTCAAGTTTCTTGAATATTGTTGGAACTGAACTCATCCAGCTAAGTGGGGAGTATTCCATCGCAATCCTGACTTGTTTCTTGTCAATGGTGGACAACTGTGGGGAGTCAGCAGATGAGCTACTCCTGTATCCCTAGCCTCTGACTGGAACTTGTAGCTACAGCACTTATGTGGCTAATCCAGTTCAATTTATGGTCAATGGTAACATCTCGGCAGTTGATGGTGGGAGATTCAGTGGTGGATTACTATTGAATGTCATGGCTGATAACTAAATACTTAGTGCTATATCGATCTAAAACCAAGCAAAACTAACTATGCATTATGTCTCCTATTCATCAAGTCACCTACGACAGCATGTTATGTGCCAGTGCCTTGAACTCTAAGTTGTGGTTTGAGACTGCTAGTCATACACAGATGGGTGTCTGTGAGGCAGATGTGATATTTGGACTTCATTACCTTTTAGAAGGATTCTATCTCACAGAGGGATGTGCAATCAAAGCAAGTTTGCACTTTAAAAGCACAGGATAATAGGAGTGGTTATTTTTCTCCATTTATGAGTGCTCCAAAATTACTGCCCCTTGATCTGACTTTCGGTTCAAGATCATTTTACATAGTAATTACCTCTCCGTCAACTCCACTGCTTTGTAAATAAAGCCCCTGATGGAATTTAGTAGTCAAGCCACCAACGTTTACTTGAAGGAATAGATTTGAGAGACATGTGACCATTTGTTCCATCACATCTAATTCTCTTCCTGTTGAATTCCTCAGGTATGCACAGAGGTTTTCTAGAATTATTTTTCTTTGTCTTTAATTTTTTTTCTCATGTTTTCTCTAGTTGGGAAGTATTGCAGCATTTTAGTTTTTAATTAGGAGGACCACAGATCCAGTTTCAATGTAAATGCATTCACATCACTGATCCTATGTTCTAGGTCTCTGTCCCTTCCCTGCAGTTCAAGATTCAGCATTTTCAGTTTTGACATTATATCTGTAACGAACCCAAAGTCAAATAATCATGCATTGTCTGAGAACTCGCCGCACATTTCATTCCTTGATTTAGGAAAAGTGATGATTTAATGCTTTAGATCTAAAAGTCATTGCAGAATCTTTGTTCGATCTAACCATCTCACATCAATATGAAGGATTAGTTCACCACAGGCAGCATCAAGTTCATTGAGTAAGGATTTAAACAAAGTTGTGCTGAAGGGCTCTTGCTCAAGTCAAGTTTACAACCTTAACAACGACTTTCATTACATAAGAAAAGTCCATAACATTACTCACTAAATTTTGCTGGTGAGTTATACAGTGATAATCGACAAAAAAGGGGAACTAAGGATTATTTCTGCAAAATGCTATGAAACCTGAGTTTATGTCAGGCATGGCTGGTGCATCATCAATTGTGATGGAAACTAACTTCTCTATTGGGATGTTTTTCTCAAGTGCACACCTTTCGAATTTGCTGCAGATATCTTCTGCCGTTGTTCTCTCTTTCAGGGGCAAAAGCATGTGAAGGTCTTCTTTTGGAATAAAGTTAGTGGCTGTAGTATATTTCTGATTAATTTGTTTGCATTGCCACCACAAAACTTGCTTTACCCTGAAATGATGTTCCATCTGAGCCAAACTGAAACTTGATGCAACAGGTTGGCAAAGACTGTTAGATGGATGTACGTTTCTTTAGCTGCGAGGCTTCTGGAAGCAGATGTAATGCACCAGGTGGGCAGTGAGATTGACTCTTAGAGACTCTGTGATCGGAGTAATCTGTGTGTTTGAAAC
>JAHRHZ010000084.1:16320191-16336430 GCA_024137785.1 Ginglymostoma cirratum | reverse complement strand
GGCCCGAAACGTCAGCTTTCCCGTTCCTCTGATGCTGCTTGGCCTGCTGTGTTCATCGAGCTCTGCACCTTGTTATTTCAGTTAACAGTGCTGGGTGTGGTTTATTGTTCTTTTAGAGTCGAGGCGAGGATTGGATTTTCAGGCTGAACAATGGTTCCGAGCAGCGATCTCTGTATGTGTATTTTCCTCAGAGCCCTCAGCCCAGCTGCCTTTTTTAACACTTCTAAAAGGTTTTGAAAAGTCCAGGGTTTTGGTCCAGTATTTCAAATGATAGGGATTTTTGCTCAATCCTACAAACTTAAAAAAAATTCTTGAATGAAAAACCATATCATGACAGTTGTCAGGAAAACCCAATTCGTTCACCAGTGTCCTTTCGGGAAGGAAATTTACCATCCTTACCTGGTCTGGCCTATGTGAGAGTTCAGAGCTGTAACTGTGGTTACTTACTTACCAGTGATGCTCACGTCCTATGAATGAATGAAATGGGGTATTGTGAGTACGAGATAACAAGGTGTAGACCTGGATGAACACAGCAGCATCAGAGGAGCAGGAAAGCTGACGTTTCAGGCCTAGACCCTTCTTCAGAAATGGGAGAGGGGAAGGGGGTTCTGAAATAAATAGGGAGGGGGGGCGGGAGGCGGATAAAAGATGGATAGAGGAGAAGATAGGTGGAGAGGAGACAGACAGGTCCAAGAGGCAGGGATGGAGCCAGTAAAGGTGAGTGTAGGTGGGGAGTTAGGGAGGAGATAGGTCAGTACAGAGAGGACGCACAGGTCAAGGGGGTGGGAGGAGGCTAGTAGGTAGGAGATGGGGGGTGAAGCTTGAGTTGGGAGGAGGGGATAGGTGGGAGGAAGGACAGGTTAGGGAGGCGGGGACCAGCCAGGCTGGTTTTGGGATCCGGTAAGGGAGGGGAGATTTTGAAGCTGGAGGTCCACATTGATACCATTGGGCTGCAGGGTTCCCAAGCGGAATATGAGTTGCTGTTCCTGCAACCTTCGGATGGCATCGTTGTGGCGCTGCAGGAGGCCCAGGATGGACATGTCGTCTGAGGAACGGGAGTGGGAGTTGAAATGGTTCGCGACTGGGAGGTGCAGTTGTTTAGTGCAAACCGAGCGTAGGTGTTCCACAAAGTAGTCCCCAAGCCTCCGCTTGGTTTCCCCGATGTAGAGGAGGCCACAACGGGAACAGCGGATACACATCCGCTTGATGTGGAAAGTCTTCTTGGGGCCTGGGATGGGAGTGAGCGTGGAGGTGTAGGGGCAGGTGTAGCACTTCCTGCGGTTGCAGGGAAAAGTGCCGGGTGTGGTAGGGTTGGAGGGGAGTGTGGAGCAGATAAGGGAGTCCCGGAGAGAGTGGTCCCTCCAGAAAGCGGATAAGGGTGGGAAGGAAAGAATGTCTTTGGTGGTGGGGTTGGATTGCAGATGGCAGAAGTGTTGGAGGATGATGCGTTGGATCTGGAGGTTGGTGGGGTGGTACGTGAGGACTAGGGGGATTCTGTTTTGGTTGTTATTGTGGGGAGGGGGTGTGAGGGACGAGTTGCGGGAAATGTGGGAGACCTCGTCGAGGGCGTTCTTGACCACTGAGGTGGGGGGAGTTGCGGTCCTTGAAAAACTGGGACATCTGAGATGTTCAGGAGTGGAATGCCTCATCCTGGGAGCAGATGTGGCAGAGGCAAAGGAATTGGGAATAGGGGATGGCATTTTTGCAGGAAGGTGGGTGGGAGGAGGTGGGCTTGAAATGGATATTGGTTTCCAGGTGGTTGCCAGAGATGGAGACAGAGGTACAGGAGGGAGAGAGAGGTATCGGAGATGGTCCAGGTGAACTTCAGGTTTGGGTGGAATGTGTTGAAATGGATGAACTGTTCGAGCTCCTAGTGGGAGCACGAGGCGGCGCCGATACAGTCATCAATGTAACGGAGGAAGAGGTGGGGTTTAGGGCCAGTGTGCGATAGGGTTAGGGTTAGGCATGACATGTAGCAAAGAGACTGGGGGAAGGCAAGCTCTGTGCTATGTCCTGAGCCAACTCTGAATTAGAATCCTCCAAGCTCCCTGACAGTGACAGGAGTTGGACCCAGCACCGCGATGTGAAACCTCATCCGAGTTCTCCTGTAGTTATTTGATCTAATCGGCCTGTTCTGACATGTTATGACTCCCACCTGGAACAGGTGGGACATGAATGCAGCGTTCTGGCCTACAGTTAGGGGCACTACCACTGCACCACAAGAACTGTCACTGTTCACCTGTATGCTGCCCTGTTGAGGTCCCAATACAACCTGCTGTAGCAGATGTGTCAGGGAAATTTAGGATCTTTCTCACCATCCTCTGATATTGATGCTGGCCCCTTACACAGCCATTCATTCTGTGTGTCTTTTGGTCCATGCAACGTCATTTCTATTACATTTTTTCTTGTATTTAAGTTCGGGCAGCTGCCAGTCATTTAATGTTATTGGCTCAATATTGAATGACCAGAAGAGGGGAAAAGGATTTTGCCCAATATTGGAGGGCTCTTAACTAATATGAAGCATTTGTTGGCAGCATTCAAAACTTTATGTGGAGATACAAGCAGAAACAGAACATCCTTTTCTGATTACAACTAACCTCCGGAAACCATTTAGAATAATGTACTGGACTTGTATTGTTTTATATTTTTAATCAGTAATTAGGGTCAAAGCACTTAAGCTGCCAAGTTCGTCATATTAGCCTATGGGAGAATCTGTTTACTGAAAAGTAGAACTTAAAAATCAAGAGATACTAACATCAAATTGCAGTTTTATTTAAATGTTGACGTATTCTGCAGAACCTTCAATCGTAAACATTGCATTTTTAAAATTTCACAGTTAAATCGCAGCAGAGTTGAATCATTATGTTATCAAAATCTGCATTTTCACTGTGGAGTGTATGTTTTGTAGGATTGTCTGAAAAAGACAACATAATGCCTTTTATATCTATTGAATGCAAAATATAAGATAAGGCATTCTACGTGTTGTGAACAAGTCTGTTCAGATTATGACATTTGAATGAAGTAGACCCTGTTATTTCAAACTCACACCCTCCCAACCCAAAACCCCTCATGCCTTTCCTATTTTGGGAAAAAAATCTCAAAACTCAAGTAAAAGCAAAACACTCCTCCTTGTATGCAAGCTTTCAATCACTCTTCCTTACCTTAGCATTGAATTCTACCTCCTTCCATTCAGTGAAATATCTGTAAAAATGGTTTATTAAAGGTGTGACATAAACAGCCTGTAAAAACAGTGTAGTATTTTAATCAGAGATAACAAGGCGTGGGGCTGGATGAACACAGCAGGCCAAGCAGCATCATAGGAGCAGGAAAGCTTGACGTTTCGGGCCTAGACCCTTCATCAGAAATGGGGGAGGGGAAGGGGGTTCTGAAATAAATAGGGAGAGAGGGGGAGGCGGATAGAAGATGGATAGAGGAGAGGATAGGTGGAGAGGAGGCAGACAAGTCGAAGAGGCGGGGATGGAGCCAGTAAAGGTGGTCCTGTTCCTATGCATGATGCTGCTTGGCCTGCTGTGTTCATCCAGCCCCACACCTTGTTATCTCCGATTCTCCAGCATCTGCAGTACCTTTTATGTCTGGTATTTTAATCAATCTGTTGAGGGATGTTATTGACACACTTCTGAAGCAGATGGGACTTGAACCTGGGCTTCCTGGATCAGAGACAAGGACACTACCACTGGTGTGATGTGGGGAGAGGTGGAGGGGCCAGGGCACCCGTGGCACACAGAGAATGTCAGGTAACCTTGGCAGTAGTGGCAGGTGGTGAACACCTATATTTGGCCATCCTATAGACAACGGAGGTCCCTGCAAAATGGTGACTGTCACATCTGCATCACAGTGCCCCTCCACCCCCACAGAGTGGAAGCAAGCCATTTGGCCCATCAAGTCCTCACTGGCTCCTACACCCCCCAACCTACCCCTCCACCACACCCGCTTTGTATCTGTACAGTTTGGAAGAGTAAGAAATGATTTGATTGAAACATATCGGATCCTGAGAGGGCATGACAGGGTAGATGTGGGAAGGATGTTTCTTCTTGTGGGGCATTCGAGAACTACGGCTCACTATGGTTTAAAAATAATGGGGAGGCCCATTTAAAAGAGAGATTAGGTATTAGAATGCTGTTCTGTCAAACGATCACCAGTATGTGGAACTCTGTCTTCCTCGAAAGGCAGTGAGAGCGGAATCTTCAAGTATTTTTAAGGCAGAGGTAGGTAGATTCTGGTAAGCAAGAAGGTGAAAGGTCATCCGTAGTAGACGAGAGTGTGCAGTTGAGGCTATAAACAGATCAGCTTTGATCTTATTAAGTATCAGAGCAGGCTCGAGGGGCGAAATGGTCTATTCTCGCTTCTATCTTGCATGTTCGTAACTACGTTCATATTTTGAATAATGAGCCAACTCCACGAAACCTTATTCACCTTGATGCTAAATGAAAGATTGCATTTTGATGTAGAGTGGCAACTTATAGTGATGTAGTTCATTGTAGTATCATGTAATTTGCTAATGCCATGGTTTATACATGCCGAAGGTCCGATCGCAATCATGTTATGTTGGCTGTAAGCAAGGTTTTGCCTGGTGGCAGAAAAATATGGAGAAGCTTCTATTGGTCACACTCTCCTCAGTCTGAGCTGCAAGGGAGGGTGAGCTCCTCACCCACTCAGCTCCAGGTACACCAGGTAAAAAGTAGAAGTCCTTTGAATAGAAGTGTCCTGCTGAGAAACAGTGAACTAGGACTCCAAATAACGCCTGACTTATGACATTACGGGGCAGCACAGTGGGTCAGTGGTTAGCACTGCTGTTTCACGACACCAGGGACCTGGGATCGATTCCAACCTCAGGCGGCAACTGTGTGGGTTTCTGCTGGGTGCTCTGATTTCCTCCAACAGTCCAAAGATGTGCATGTTGGGTAGATTGGCCAAGCTAATTGCCCATAGTGTTCAGGGATGTGTAGGTTAGGTGCATTAAGGGCAATGCACGGCTATAGGGATAGGGTAAGGGGATGGGTCTGGGTGGGATGTTCTTCAGAGGTGTGGACTTGTTGGGCCAAATGACCTGTTTTCACACTCTGGGGATTCTATGATTACATACTTTGTGTAATATTAATTTTATAGTAAAACAGTGCTGAGGTGCTGGTTATATACAGTGATATTGCATTGACTGAGACATTATTTTGTAGAGTACCTAAAGGCTTTGGTTCAGAACTAGTCTTGACATGACAGACCTGATTATAAGGTATTGTACCCTTGCACTATCATTCTGAATATGCAGTCAATCAATCAAAGCTCTCTGTTTTTTAAAAACCTTTTGATAGAAACTGCTTTTCAAAAAAACTTAGATTGTCAACTAAAATATCAATACCGCAGTTTCATCCCAGAGCTAATTGCTGCCATATGGGCCTTTGATGAATAACTGCAAAAGAAGAAAAGAATTTTTTAAAAAGCTGTGCAGACTTGTCAACTCAGGTCGCTGTTTAGGGAGAATATCGTATAACGTGACAAAGAAATTACAACACTACCATATCCTGTCTTGTGCTTTCTCAGAAAAAATACGTTTGTACACGTCAATTCAGCAACATGAATGGGAGCAGCAATATATGCCAGTGAGTTCAACTCCACTGCAGTTTGGAGACGGTATGGTAGTGAAACGTTACCATGTCTTAGAGATAAAAGGTACTGCAGATGCTGGAGAATCCGAGATAACAAGGTCTGGAGCTGGATGAACACAGCAGGCCAAGCAGCATCATAGGAGCAGGAAAGCTTGATGTTTCGGGCCTAGACCCTTCATCAGAAGTGACTTGCTTTGTTCTCACTAGATCTATTTAACATGCTGTCACCAATGCATTGTAGTGACAATTGCACTGAATTCAATGGGCTTTGATAGCCACTACACTGTTATCTGTACCACCATCATTAACTGTCTCTTAATTTGAAGATAATGTCTACTCAGGGTCATAAATTCCTGTCATGGGTGTTCATGAGATTGAACAAGCCAGTTTCAATCCACAGACCATTGGACACATGAGGCACAGTGTCTCGTGAAGTAGCAGGTTCTGGATTGCAAGATTTGCTTCCTTTTTCTTTCCTTCTCAGTTGTCATTCCTATTTTAACTTAAAGGGTGATTATAGCTTGATGGGTAAGCTGGTGCCATTTTGAAAGATGGCATGAGGTTATCCCAAGGACCTCTGTCACACAAAATAATACATTTAGAGGGACCAGCACTTTTTTCTTGAGTTGCTCCAATTGCTCTCTTCAAACACAACACACATCCAGATCTTGGGAATCTTCAGAGTTCAGTTGAATTTAGGATGAACATTTCATGCTAAATTTAAAAGAACCGAAAAACGGCAGATGCTGGAAATCAGAATCAAAACAGAAATTACTGGAAAACTCAACAGATCTGTGGAGTTCTGAAGATGGGTCACTGGACCCAAAACACTAACTCTGTTTTCTCTCCACAGATGCTGCCAGACCTGAGTTTTTTCCAGCAATTTCTGTTTCTGTTAAGCTTTTCACATTTTAAACACTTTATGGGCAGTACGGTGGCTCAGTGGTTAGCACTGCTGCCTCACAGCACCAGGGACCTGGGTTCAATTCCAGCCTCGGGCGACTGTATGTGTGGAGTTTGCACATTCTCCCTGTGTCTGTGTGGGTTTCCTCCAGATGTTCCAGTCTGCTCCCACAGTCCAAAGATGTGCAGGTTAGGTGGATTGGCCGTGCTAAATTGCTCATAGTGTTCAGAGATGTGTAGGTTAGGTGGATTTGCCATTGGAATTGCAGGGTTACAGGCATAGGATAGGATGATGAGTCTAAGTGAGATGCTCTTCAGAGAGTCGGTGTGGATGTGTTGGGCTGAATGGCCTGTTTCCACACTGTAGGGATTCTATGATTTCACAGCCCAATGTAAAGCTTTGTGACAACACCATTTTCAGACTGTAGTTTTAATTCTTCCATTGTGGGTGCAAACTGTATGAGCCTGCTAACTATTTATTTCAAAGCCATATTTTCTGCAGGCTATCAAAGTGTAATCCTTGAGAAACTGACAGCAATGCCAAAAGGTGCCAAGTTGGCAAAGGCCACCAGCCCCTAAAAAAGCAAGAAGCTTGAGGTGAGTCCCTGGAGACAATTTCTGGATCAGGCTACAAGGTTCCAACTGCCAGCTGTGTTGTCAACGCATAGCCAAATCCTCTGGCAGTGCTGAAAGACACAACGCAACTGTAGCCTTCAAATATCAATATCTAGAATGAATCTTGGATCCACGATTCTTGATTTTCAGAAGTGTTTAAAAAACCTGCTTTACTTGTGAGTGGATACAGAATAAATGTGCCAATGGTTGCAGAAAGGGTTTGGAAAAAAAACAGCAGCACGAATTTGAATGTATGCCTCATCAGCTGTTCATGTTAGGACTCGACTGAAATCATGGTTAAGGTATATTCATTTTAAGTGAACTTTGACTCATGGCTTTTGAGAAAGATGTCCTGGAGAAAATAAAATGCATTGCTTTACAGGGAGCATAGCTGCAATTGATCCTTAAATGCAAACTAAGAACAGTGACAGCAGTAGCCACAATTGTTCGAGCATTTCAAATTTACATCTTTCAGCTGGTGAAACCAGGCCCTATGTTTGTCCACATTATAAATGTGCCAAACATAAGTGGGATTGTATCAAAACAACAATTGGGACAATAGCACATCTCAGCAAGATTTGCTACAGCATGACTATTTTAGGTGGAATTGTTTTATTGAGAGAGCTATACATTGGGTGCATATTATATCTGCGGTCACAAATACAGCAGAACCTGTTAGAATTGCCAACCTGCTTACTATCTTAAATGGTCTCAGGCTAACATGGCATGTGTTGTGTACATATTAGGATGATGGCTTCTCTACAAAAAGGGGCATTTGTGAACTCAATAGGTTTTTGGGAGAAGAGCGAGTAAGATGAGGACCCTGTGTCAGGCATTCAACGCAACTGAGAAGAGTGGATGAGGAGTGGACTCTGTGACAGGCCCTCAGCGCTTCACACTCTGAACTAACCTGTTGCCACAAGAACAAAGTGGAGGCTCACCCTCAGATCACCTGGATAAATTTCCGAGATAACAAGGTGTAGAGCTGGATGAACAGAGCAGGCCAAGCAGCATCAGAGGAGCGGGAAAGCTGACGTTTCGGGTCGGGACCATTCTTCAGAAATTGGGGGACGGGAAGGGGGCTCCGAAATAAATAGAGAGTTGGGGGCAGTGATAGCAGGTAGCTAGGGGTGGGGATTGGTCAGTGAGGTGGGAGGAGCAGATAGGTGGGAGAGAAGACGGACAGGTCAGGGAGGCGAAGCAAAGTGGCTGTAGTACCTGGTTTGCTTCAGTATGTGGTCCGACACTTCCGCCATCTGCAATCCGATCCCACCACCAAAGACATTTTTCCCTCCCCACCCTTATCTGCTTACCGGAGGGACCGCTCTCTCCGGGACTCCCTTGTCCGCTCCACACTCCCCTCCAGCCCCACCACACCCCGGCACTTTTCCCTGCAACCGCAGGAAGTGCTACACCTGCCCCTACATCTTTCCCCCCCACCCCCATCCCAGGCCCCAAGAAGACTTTCCACATCAAGCAGATGTTCACCTGCACATCTGCTCGTGCGGTATACAGTATCTGCTGTTCCCGTTGTGGCCTCCCCTACATCGGGGAAACCAAGCGGTGGCTTGGGGACCGCTTTGTGGAACACCTATGCTTGGTTCGCACTAAACAACTGCACCTCCCAGTCGCGAACCATTTTAACTCCCCCTCCCATTCCTCAGACGACGTGTCTATCCTGGGCCTCCTGCAGTGCCACAACCATGCCACCCGAAGGTTGTAGGAACAGCACCTCATTCCGCTTGGGAACCCTGCAGCCCGATGGTATCAATGTGGACTTCACAAGCTTCAAAATCTCCCCTCCCCCTACAGCATCCCAAAACCAGCCTGGCTTGTCCCCGCCTCCCTAACCTGTCCTTCCTCCCACCTCAAGCCCCACCCCCATATCCTACCTACTAGCCTCATCCTGCCCCCTTGACATGTCCGTTCTGTCCCCTCCCTAACTTCCCATCTACACTCACCTTTTACTGGCTCCATCCCCACCTCTTTGACCTGTCTGTCTCCTCTTCACCTATCTACTTCTCTATCCATCTTCTATCCGCCTCCCCCTCGCTCCCTATTTATTTCAGAACTCCATTCCCCTCCCCCATTTCTGAAGAAGGGTCTAGGCCCAAAACGTCAGCTTTCCTGCTCCTCTGATGCTGCTTTGCCTGCCGTGTTCATCCAGCTCTACACCTTGTTATCTCAGATTCTCCAGCATCTGCAGTTCCTACTATCTCTGGATAAATTTCCTAATGTGTGTACATTTAAACTTTTGTTTTAATATTCCCACATTCTAATGGGGAACTTGGCAGCAACTGCAGGAATTGGAACAGATCCTGGCCCAAATGGGATCATTTCATCACTGTTTCCAAATTCCATCAATAAAGGAACATAAGTTCCTCCCTTCATTATCGTGCCTTCTATGGGCCTTTTGATTACATTTTAGACTTCCTATTGTCCAGTGCCATTAGTGGCCTTTTCATGTTTGCTGATTCTTGTTGCAGCTTCATTTAATATGTGTCCCTTAAGCCCACATTGAACTGTCAATGGCAATATTCAAACAATTCTTATGGGCTGTTCATATTTGAATTAAATGGTTTGTCAGCCTCCTTTATACCTGTCCAAGCAATGACACCTGTACAGTGGCTGACATGTATTACAACTATTGGCTGTATAAAGCAATTTTTAGCATTATGTACTGTTACAGAAAGAAGATAAGCAATGACATGATGTGCAGCATGGACAAAATTTTTTTTCTGATAAATAGGCTCATATCTGTGAAGCTTTTTTTTTGCTGAATTGCTGAGCTAAGCACGGAGGAGCAGCTGACTTCATCCCAGGAACTGTCCAGTGGGATACTATACTTTTCACTCAATGTGCAGGTTTTAGGGGAATGGGCTAAACCTTTTGAAGCCTTCTCTATTGTCTACACCCCTATCCCTGCCTGGGTCAAAATTTGTTGGTGGGTTACCCCATCTCTCATTTAATCCTGCCCTACAAATTAGTAAAAAAGGTAGAATAAAGTGGATCATTTGTATAAACTGGGCAAGCTTTTAACACTGCTGTATACCAGCCCAAAGCTAACATTTAAACACACTGTTTGCCAACCTAAACTGACTGTGATGGTGAGGACTTTGAGTCCCAACTTTCTCCTCTCAGTACAAAAAAAACGGGTAAAATTGCTTTTGTTTTCCATAGCAGCAGAAAAGGTAGGAAGATTGGCTGTGTGTGTGTGTGTGTGTGTGTGTGTGTGGGTGGGGTGGAGGGCGTGGGGGCGCGGTTTGGGGAGGGAACACTGGTGCTAGCTGCCAGTCCAAAACAAAAAGGTAATTTGGAAAAGTCTACTTCCAGAACAGCAGGGCTTTGCACTTGTCTGGCATTGAAGGTTTTAATATATTGAAACTGTTTGCTGACACAGAAAGAGGCCCCTTTAGAATGACCTCGCCAAACATTTTCTTTCAGAACTAGCAATGGAAACCACCTCCTGTCCATTTTCATTGGAATTTCTTTAGCCAAGACAAAAATTCCATGAATTGCACTTGAAATATTTTGTTTTCCACTGTTCATCACTTAGAAAAATTCAAATCATTGCTCATGTCCTGAAAAACAAAAATACATACTCTAATATACACACGTACACACTCTAAATATGTATATCTAAACATAATCACTGTTTATCTTACAAAATGCTGTCATAATTTCTCCATCCAATTCTTTCCCATAATGTTTCCACTATCTAGCAGTTTAGTGTTTGAATTTCTATTAAAATTGAGATACTTTACTTCCCCTCTCCTTTCATTCTTTAAAAGAGTACTGTCAGGGGTCTCAGTCAGCAGTCTGGAATTGAGATTTCTAGAATAATCTTGGATGGAAATTCACTTGGGTTGAGGCACGAAACAGTTGTTGTTGAATGCAGTGCCTGATAATTAGTTCCACTCTGGACTAATTTTCAGCCCTGTGCTTTCTCTTGATCTGAGTCATCTTGGGGTAATCACACTTCTCCTTCTCTTCAAACTTTTGATAATTTAAATCTTTTGGTCTCTATGCTGATGCTGCTGATTACCTCTTGAAGCCAGTCTGTTTTCACAGATCACCATAGAAACCATGTCTATGAGATGTCCCATGGAGGACTTCAATCTCTATCTCCAATGCTGATGGTAGGAGGATGGCACTTGAATTACCATTTCTCCTTCATTGTCAGGGCTGAATTCATTCAGTAGATCCAAAATGTGCTGCAGATACAGTTTGCCAAAATCTAATAAGAGACTGCTACACTTTGGGCCACAATTGTAACATTCACCTGTCTTTCCCCTTTTCACATACCGTCGGACCAGCTGTGGGATTCCTTGTTTTCTTATCTTGTTTCTTGGCTTCTAGTTTGTTTCCTTTTGCTTTTTTCTCTCTGCTCTCTAGTGCTTTCCTGTCTGAGCTCTGACAGTGCCTATCATCCTGAATGGAAACCAAAGAAACCAGGAAACTGAGCAAGATAAAAGCAGGAAATGGACTTTGTGGCTTATGTGCGATTTAGAAGCTGAAGGTTTATCTTGGAACTGGAGAAAGCTGTTGTGAAGCAGGGAACCAAATAGAGCGCATGATGCTGCTTCAGTAGAGAATAGTGCCTTTGAACAAGATAAACTTGTACAGACCCAGGAACATGGGGACCGCCTCGTGAGTCTGGTAATGTTCAGGTAATGTTCTTCAGATTCCCTTTCCCACCTTGGCTGCAGAACGATTGATACCCAATGCAACAAAAATGGATCAATCTCAGTCTTGAAAACTCCAACAGTCTCAGCATCCATAATTGTTTTGGGGTAGATTTGCAGATTTTTCACTACCTTTTAGGTAAAAGTTGCTTCTAGACTTTTGCCGTAACTGGACTGGTGTTTGAATCAAGATTATCGTCTCCCAGTTCCTTTATAACCTCACTAGAGGAAGTGGTTTCTCTGCATTTACACTTTTAAATCCTTGTTTTAAACCCTTGTTTTAAACAAACCTCAATCAGAAATCTCCTCCATCTTTGACACTAAAGAAGATACATATGTGTATGTAACCTGTCCTCCCCATTTAACCAATCAAAGATATAGTTTGGAATTTTATCAGAATCGTAGCCTGCCTCACACCATGATCACTAGATCATTGTGACTGAACACCTTCTCTCCTTGTCATCCCTGGAGTAATATAATTCACTACCTATGGCTTTGTTTGATGTCCCCACTGTACGTACTTTTGTTACTTCCGTGCTCTCCGAATAAAATGGCATTTGCTCAACTGTTTTACTCCAAACTTCTGTTATTTTGTGGGATTATGGAGAAATAGAGGCAGCATGGGAATACTTTGCTAGCTATTTTAAGAGTTGGCACCAACACAATGGGCCAAATGATCTCCTTTTTGTTTGAAGTAAAACCGATGGGGATGTTTTTAAAATTCACCCGATAAAAGTGAACCTTACTGGAAACTATATGAGTGAAAGCCTAATTTTGTACATATACATAAAAAAGGGGAATTTAAATTTAACTGTAAGGAAAATAAATCATTGCAGCGCATTCAAATTAGTAACACGTATTTCACTTCTAGTCAATGAAATTTACTATGCATAGCTCACGTTACTCGGTTCACGGGCATACCGTTCATTAAACAGGAAACCAGAAATACAGTTGGGTTTTCACAAAGTCCTTGTTCCTACCAGGCCAAAAAACAACTACCAGACCAAACTGATTCTGGAATTGGAATTGTGGCAGTTGTGGGAACTGGGACATGTTTGAAGCAGTTGGATCGGATTCCCGACTTGAGAAAAGGGAACATTAGTAGAACAAAGCACCAGGAGTTTTAGTCTGTATCTAATGTGTGTTACAAATCATTGAGATATATATTTTAATCTGATGATGAATGCCAGAAATGGGAACTTGTTCCATTTCTGATAAGAGAAGTTACAAGATAAAAATGTGCCATTTGATTAAACTGTTGTCATGCTCAGTAAAGGCATGTTGTATCCTTAAATTTTAAACTGTCACATAAACAATAGTTGGTATGAAATCTGCTGGAATTCATTTACTTTTTTTTAAAATGGACAATGATTGATTGGTCTACATAAGTTGGCTACCAAGGCTCACCTGACTCTCAGGGTATGGATTCCAATTCCACATCCTGAAATGAGAAAAGGGCACATTCCAGGTGAAAGATGTCACCACCCATCTCCTGAAACCAGGTTATTTCCTGATTTGTATGTGTTGTTCTGGAAGCAATTTGATTGTCTGAATCCTCCATAGTAAATGCCTGCAAATAATATTCCAGCTGGGGCTAACCAACTTAAGTCCAACAAAGTGTTTTGGAATGGCTAACTGTGAGAAAACACATTATAAGATTGTTATTGCAGCAGAGAAAAATAAGCAAGGAACTAAGAATTTTCAAAAACTACAATATTCCTTATAACTTACTGGGTCCCAGGACTGAATTTAATCAGCTTTGGCCTCAGATTAAAAACTTGCACCTTAAAAATGAGTTAAAGACTCTGAAATGTGTATTATTTTAGCTGCTTCTGTTTGCACACTCTTCCTCTTTAACTTTGTATTTGTGTGAATGTGTGTGTTGTTTGTCAGGGAAGGGCACAGTGACTGCATAATGTTGCAGTTATTATTATTTTCCTCCAGTTTAAAACGTAATAAATTTGGTCTTCCTTTGACTAAAGAATCCTTATGCAAAAAAAAAACAACCTTTGTGACCAACTGATAATGTTGAACTAAAGGGAGTCAGTTTACCTCTTTTCACTTGTTTGTACCAAGGGTACTGAAAATGAACTGGACCAGGTTCAGTGGCGATACTGTCTGAATGACACCTTGTGAGATTCTTTATCTGTTTATTGTACTCCGCCAGCTCTACATTACCCACCCAATTTAAGTTGGTAAACCAGAGGAAAGTCCCATCCCTATTAACTGTCCCTGTTTCTCTGATTGAACGTTACTGATCAAAGACTCATAGCTGGAATAGACCTTCAGGCTGCTACTTCGCAGCCGCCCTATTATTGATCAATGGCAGAAAACTGAGAAATTGCACCAGTTTGCACAGATGTCAGATTGACCTGTCACAGAGCCAAACTGGCAAAGGTCTGGGTGCACAGCATAGACGTTTTCTAATCAACCTGTTCAGAAATATTCTTGCACATCTTGATAGCAGGTGGGACTTAGACCCAGGCCTTCTGATCCAGATATATAGACACTACTACTGTACCACAGATGACCTAGCATGCAGAACATATACCTAGCAGATGTGGATGTTATTTGTATCAGTGAAGTTAAGTACATAGAAAGAGAGGGCATTGTTTGGAATAGAATATCCTTTATTGTCACTGGTACTGCAGTACAGAAGAACAGGAGTACAGTGAAAAGTTTTTACAATGGCTGCTTTTTAATGACGCCTTCTTAGGTACAAGTGCCTAGGTAAATATCTGAGAGTAATATAAAATAGTGTTGTTATACGAATGAGGATTAAAAGGAAAGCATAATCATCACTTACAGTGTCTGAGAATGAATTAGGAATGAGGTAGTTATAACGTGGTGAAAAGGATGTAAATTACAGTCCGGTAAAGAGCTCCAAACAGCAGCAGCTCAGCATGTGGCGCCAGGCCAAAGTCCAGCAACTGTCCTGCATCACTCCAGCCTCCAGACTGCTCCTCACCGGCACCTTGCAGCAACAAGGTAAGTCACCCTGTACTGGGATTCACTTCACCTCGTGTCGCTCCAGGAATCTGAATTCCTCACATCTCGCTCTGGAACTCAGGATTCCCTGGTGCCACCCCTCCGAGACTCAGGATTCCCTGGTGCCATCATTCTGGGCCTCGGGGTTCCCCATGTGCCACTCTAGGACTCAGGATTTCCTGTGCCATCGCTCCGGGACTTGGGATTCCCCACTGCCATCACTCTGGGACCCGGCCCCTCCGTCACTGTGGGACATGACCCAGCCCACACTCACTCTGCTGCTGCCGCTCTGGGATTTGATCCATGACTCGGTCTGTGCTCAATCTGCTGCTGCTACAGCGGGACATGGCCTGCGCGCTCAGCTCCCACCCAGTCTCCAATCATGACCTGTTTCTGCGGGTCGGGGTAGTTAAAAGTTTGGGGGTGCGGGGACAGAGTGCAGGAAAAAAATACAGCAAGGAGGAGAGGAAAAAAAGAAAAGAAAGGAAAAGGAAAAGGGACTGGCGCGTCTTACTCTGTTGCCATCTTGTTACTTGAGCATATGCAGATACACAAGAATTGAGTGGAGTCAGGGGATAAATACCTATAACGTTTCACTCTCTGAATAGATTTGTTCTTTGTGAAGACTGCATCAGTTTTTTCCTTCACTGACTGGCTATCAAGAATGTAACATTTAAAAAAAGAGTAAAAGGAAAAAAAGACAGTAAAAGAAGAAAACAAAGCAAAAGACCCATTTCTGAAAATGGCTGTGGCAAGTAGAAACAACATGAATTAACATTCTCGCAATGGTATCCCTTTCGTTCTGTGTATTTTAAATGAATATTTAAGCTGTTTGTAAAATAGCACATATGTAATATTGGGAGCATCAGCCCCCAAGCTGATGTGATTGGGATAATTGAACGTGTGCATGTTGGTGGTCTGATTTATATGTGAGAAGCACAGTTTTGCTTAGAACCCAGCGGATCTATGGCAATGGAATGTGATTGAAATTGTATGCACAACAAACCAAGCATTGACCTGTAAATAGAATTACGGAAAGAAAGGCTCAATGCAACCTGCAGAGTTGGGCATTTCAACTGATGGGCTTCAGGCCAGCTTTCTAACTGCACTGCCTTAACTGTGGCCTATAGTCCAGTCTTCTCAGATTTCATACTGACCTTTTCTAACCTGCATACTTTACAGCAGCTTCCCACTCCTTATTAGTAAACTACTCATAATTTAAAGTGGTATATATACTTTTTTAAAAAAGTGAATCATTTGAATTCAATAGAGCAAAGTGAAATTTTAGTACACAACATTTATCTTGACTTAGCAAATCATTTAAATTAAGCAACTATTACTTGGGCTAAACTGGGTGTTATACTCTGTATCAGAGATAAAAGGTCCTGCAGATGCTGGAGAATCCGAGATAACAAGCATGGGGCTGG
>JAHRHZ010000084.1:16295735-16318929 GCA_024137785.1 Ginglymostoma cirratum | reverse complement strand
CTCTCTCTCTCTCTCTCTCTCTCTCTCTCTCTCTCTCTCACACACATGGACAGACAGACAGACAGACAGACAGACAGACACACACACACACACACACACACACACACACGTTGCTGGAAGAGCTCAACAAGTCTGGCAGCATCTGTGAAGAGAAATCATGGTTAACATTTCGGGGTCCATAAGACCATAAGACATAGGAGTGGAAGTAAGGCCATTCGGCCCATCGAGTCCACTCCGCCATTTAATCATGGCTGATGGGCATTTCAACTCCACTTACCCGCACTCTCCCCATAGCCCTTGATTCCTTGCGAGATCAAGAATTTATCAATCTCTGTCTTGAAGACATTCAACATCCCGGCCTCCACTGCACTCCGTGGCAATGAATTCCACAGGCCCACCACACTCTCTGGCTGAAGAAATGTCTCCTCATTTCCGTTCTAAATTGACCCCCTCTAAATCTAAGGCTGTGCCCACAGGTCCTAGTATCCCCACCTAACGGAAACAACTTCCCAGCGTCCACCCTTTCTAAGCCATGCATTATCTTGTAAGTTTCTATTAGATCTCCCCTCAACCTTCTAAACTCTAATGAATACAATCCCAGGATCCTCAGCCGTTCATCGTATGTGACCATTCCTCAGAACAGCTAACATAATACTCCTGTTTAAGAAAGGAGGGAAGCAGAAGATAGAAGATTAAAGGCCAGTGAGCCTGACATCAGTCATTGGTAAGATTTTAGAATCCATTATTGAGGATGAGATTGAAGAGTACTCGGAGTGCATGGTAAAATAGGGCCAAGTCAACACAGCTTCATCAAGGGGAAGTTATGCCTCAGAAATCCTTTAGAATTCCTTAAGGAGGTAACAATTAAGTTAGACAAAATAGCCAAAGGACATGAACTACTTGCATTTCCAGAAGACCTTCAACAAGGTGCCACACAGGAGGCAACTAAATAGAGCCCATAGTGCTAAGAACAAGGTGCGCGAATAGAGGATTGTCTTCTACCAGTCAGCCAGAGAGTGAGGAGAAAGGAATCTTTTTCAGGTGGCAGCTGGTGACTAGTGATAGTTCCGTAGGGGTCAGTGTTGGGACCACAACTATTCACGTTGTATATTAATGACCTGGACAAGGGAACTGAGGGCGTTGTTGCTATGTTTGCACCTGACACAAAGATAGATGGAGGAAGAACAGGTAGTATTTAACATTCAGTGAGAGAGCTAGAATTCAAGAACGGGGTGTTCTGCTGAGACTGCATAAAGCTCTGGTCAGAGCACATTTGGAATATTTTGGGCGGTTTTGGGTCCCATATCTAAGGAAGGACGTGCTGGCCTTGATGGGGGGGGGTGGTTCTAGAAAAAGTTCATAAGAATGATCCTGGAGATAAAGGGCTTGTCATGCGAGGAGTAGTTGAGAACTCTGGACCTGTATTTGATAGAGTTTAGAAAGATGAGGCGGGGTCTCCGTGAAATTACAGAATACTGAGAGGCGTGGACAGAGTGGGCATGGAGAAAATGTTCATACTAGTATGGGAGACTAGGACCTCAAGGCACAGTCTCATAGTGAAGGAATGACCCTTTGGAACTGAGATAAGGAGGAATTTCTTCAGCCAGAGAATGGTGAATCTGTGGAACTCATTGCCACAGAAGCTGTGGAAGCCAAGTCATTGAGACAGAAGTAGATTTTTGATTAATGAGAGAATTAAGGATTACAGGGTGAAGGCAGGAGAATGGTGTTGAGAAGCATATCATTCATGATTGAATGGCAATACAGGCTCAATGGGCTGAATGGCCGAGACCTTCTATGTCTTATGTTGTTATTGCCACTCCATTTCTGAGAGGAGGTTCCAGTCAGGTCTCATTCAGAAATGTGGAGCAGTAGTTCCATTTTGACAGCTCTTGCAGAATTGTAAAAGGAAGGCAAATCTCCATTTCACAACAGTTGCTTGCTGCATTCTGAACTGTAAATTTCCTGACAGTCACCTGAGATTGGGTACGCACATAAGGTATGTGTGAGGTTAGGCTACTGGGTGGGTAGGGTGCCATGTAAGCAGGATGCCAGGTAGGTAGGGTGTCAGCTGGGGATGGGGTAGAGTGCCAGAGATAGGATGCCAGCTTGGGAGCGAGAAAGATGCTAGGGCAAGGATGCAAGATTGCAGATTATAGCGTGCCACAGGTAAATCACAAAATGAATGGAAGAGGGGTACCAGATAAGCAAAATGTGAGCTGGGTGGGGGTGAGGAAGCCAGGTGAGTAGGATGCCAAGCGGGAAGGGAGTATGGTACTGAGTTGGTTAGCATGCCAGTGTCTAAGCTGGCAAGTTAGCTGACGCAGTGTTCAGGGTAGGTTGGGTTGGCTGGGAGAAATTGAGTCCGGCAGGGCAGAGTGTGGGTGTGTGGGTGTCAGGTCTGGGGGAGCTTCAGTCCAGTGGTCAAGAGAGTATCAGGTCAAGGTCGGGGGTATGTATTTGGTCGTGGGTAGGTGTCATTGACTGCATGTAAAGTAAGCATGGGATCAGTTTTAACAGTGACTGAGGGCTTAGATTATGTATTTAATAGCTGAACTTTTCCTGATTAGCTACTTCACTTAATTTAATCAAAACCCTCCAAAATCTCTGATTTTTATGGAGACTTTTGGAGGGTTCCGGGTGTAGAGGAATTGACCAGTGGAAAAACCAATTTCCCTGACGCTTCCTTTAGATTGTGCTGCTGTGGGGTTTCTGCAGGAATCCCAAGAGCAACTCGTTATTGAGACTAGAATAACCATGGTAAGGCTGGAGGAAACTCCGAGCCAGTGTTTCTTCTCATTGTGGGGAGAGGGAGCCGGAAGCAGGGCTTACAGGAGCGTCTATGCAGTTCAACACTCACTTTTTTCAGCATTGTTCTACAGCACTGGGGAAGGATTAGGGTATTTATTTTGTAGATTTTGTTGCCAATTGGACATGGCATCCACTGTGAGAATGAGTGTGTTCGCTTGAGTACTGGAGATGCTAAACTGCTGGTGATGGGGATGGAGAAAGGTGGCTGCATACCAGGTTGTGTCAAAGGTTTGTAAACATTTCATTGCCCAGCAGCATACCTTTAAACGATTTAAGGATTCACATTTCTCGGGGGATGCTGGATCAACATTGCACATCAACGCTCTAACTTCCATCAGGTTCCTGATCACTTTCCTTTCTGTTTGTATTTCCAGGACTGTTCAGCTGGAAAATCCCTCTGGTTAAATGCAAAAGATTAATTAACGGAAATTGCATCTAAAAATTGACTGTGACATGTTTTGAGTTGGGAATTCTCTGACATAGACTGATAACATAAATACAAGGAAGCCAGAAATTCATGGTGCTAGCGTCCAAACATAAACCCTCAGCTGTGACCTCCCAAAATTTCTGTTACTGAAATCTTCAAAGTTTGCAAGTGTCAAGAGGAGGCCTCTCTATGAATATTTGGCACAGTTAGTCATAAAGGTAAGTTCTACAGACTGCTTTTTTCTCCTAGTTTGTTTTTTTCAAGTTGTATATTGGGATTCAGTTCTTTTCTCTCTTTAAGCTCCACTCCAAATTTGTGTGGTGTTGTGGTGTACCACCTCTCCCGGTGCTGCACAATGCTGTGATGGCTTTGCAATTGGAAATTCCCACGTTTTTGCAATGCTAATCTTCCTGCTCCAGCTACTCTCTGGTTTCCTATTTTTGAGTAGATGGAGGTGTCAATCCCTGTAAGGTCATGCTGGAAGTCAATGTAATTTACAATTCACACTGTAAACCTACCAATAAGAAATGGAAGAGCCACAGACACTGGACTTTGACTTGATCAGCAAATGTAATGCATTGTTTGGAGCATTCCATATGTTTACTTATGGGGTGTTCTTTTACAATGTCTTTTTAATCTGGGACGCAACCATTAACTAAAAATGCATCAAATACCAGAGAAGGGATCAAATTCTTTCCATGCTGGAAACCACATTTCTTCTTCAGTTAAGTCCCCGCTGACATCTTTCACATTTGTGTTAATTGTTTTGACAGATTTTTGGCTTTTTTTAAAAACACCATTTCAGTTAAAGCTTCCCAAGTGGTGACCTCTGCTGTCTCTTTAACCTGTGCACTTAGAGATGTCAAGGGGAAGTTGTGTTGGAAAGGCTGAATATTTTAAGATGCACAGTGAGTGCTGTTACCACCCATATGAAAACTAACAATAATTTGCTCAAGGCCTGCTCTGAGCTTGAATTGCACATTTTAACTCCACTGATGCTTTAACACAGTCAGATTGCTTGATATCCAAAGAAACAGGTTTGAACTAAGAGTGGACCATATTTTCATCTGTCCATTCTGTAATGGGGGTAATAATGAATGGCTGGGAAATTGCACTTCAGCACTCCAGGAGTACACTCCAAGCACACGGCAGGAAATCCTGGACCCCAGCCTATGTTTTTACAGCCGGTAATTTTAGTGGCTGGAAGTTCCCAAGATGGAGGTGTGGAAATTTTTTCTTTTTGTGTTGCTCTGGGAGCACCTTACTGGAGTTTATTAGCTGGTGTCAATGAATAGTACGGCGATACAGATCCCAGAACCAATCTCATCCCACTACAAGAGTCAAACTACATCTTTTAAAATGTCTTGCTGATGATTGTTGTGACCTTATTAAAGCTGAAATGCTTGGTAGAGTAGCAGCAAATGTTATTGAGCTCTTGATTATTCAGATCTATGGGTGTTATAGAAAAGGAAGACCAAGATTTTATAAAGCAGAGCGTGTTCAGTTCAGAACTTGTAGATCAGCAACATTTAAATCTATTGTGGTCCAGTGCCAGAGCCAGAATAATGACTTTGTGTATTATTAATTGTATCAGTATGATATTGTGGTTATTATCAAATGATCCATAGACATGGTAAATTTAAACTCGGTCTTTAAATACCTGGACATTAAATTTTTTAGAAGTATCATATTAAGCTGTCAATTTGTCATTTTAAAAAAAAATCAGACTGGTTCACTAATGTCCTTGAAGAAAGGAAGCCAGCTATGTTTCCAGGCCCACCTCAACACAGTTCACTCCTAACAGCCCTCTATAGTGACTGAGCGACCAGTTACAATCACATACACACACGCACTTGCATATGCACACCCACCCACCCACACAGACACAGACAGATGGACACACACCTTCTATCGAATGTATACAATGCAATCAGAATTCTTGTGAAAATAAATAGCCTGAGTTTACAAGAAGACTGCATGTGTGTAAAGAGCAGATATAGATGGGACTGGCTGTCAGTGTGTGAATAAGACTATGTTTAAAGGTACACTTGAATAGAACAGCATGAAATTGCACAGATATACAGGGAGGACACGAGCAATTTCTGAGAAAGTAAGAAAATATTTGAGAAAAGCTGAGAGAGTATGCCACAGCGTTGTGATTTTGTGATTGTGGGCTTTGTTATTATACGTAAAACTGTATCAAACTGTATGACGGAACACCCTGAATTTTTGACTTAGTATTTTGTATCATTATTATAATAATCCATTCCATAAGATGTGCAGAAAGTCTGCAGCATTTGAAGTTCTCTTCAAAAAACCTTCGCAGAGGAATACCATTTGCAGTGTGTAATCTGATGGCTTCACATGATTTAACAAAGGTTTGAGGGAATTAATATTGTTAATGAAAATTGTGTCATACTGGTGTGGTTACTTCAAGTTCCTATTGATCATCGGACTAAGTCTACTTGTGAAATGGGAGGTGTCAACCCACATCTGTCTCCTCCACTATATTAATATTTGGTAAGAAAAGCAACACTTCTGATTAAATATCCTAATTTAACCATGTGTGAAAAGGAGAGCAGGTTTAGCCCTTTAGGGCTATCAATGTTAACCACATATTCATTTGACAGAGGTAGCTTGATCTAACATTCTGTGCTCTTGGGGAGGGTGCAAAAGGAAATAGTAAGGCCAATTTCAGAAAAAACCTTTGGTAAATTTGTCCCTGACCAAGCAAGACTACAGTTACCCATGACATATATTTGGACTTAATGTCCCTAGTAAAAGAGGATTGTTTGGGTTGAAACATATGATTTCTACCCATTAAGCCAGTTCCAAGGTAACAGAATGTTCATTTTATTTCTGTTGCCCTTCAACAGTGTTAAAAATCTTGACATTTCTAGCACCCCCAAGTCCTATTGGTTCTCTGAGTACTCACTTCCACCCATTCATCAGTGTTAGTGTGATTTAGGAAAAACAGAAATTGCTGAAAACATTTAGCAGGTCTGGCAGCATCTGTGGAGAGAAAGCAAAGTTAACACTTAAAGGCCAGTGACCCTTTTTCAAAGGTGTGCGAAGATGTCATATCTAAGCTGCACATTTACCTTTTGCAGTCCAAACTTGAATCTGTGTTTGAATACTCTAGAATTTAAGCCAAAGCTTGTGTTAATATTGAAAGCTGCTGGGATCTTGTTTATTTGTTCCCTTTATTATCCTACAAAGGTCAATAGGATCACCACCGAGTCACTTTCTTATTCAGTGTGGACTTCTCTAATATACGTGGCTTTCCCCTGTAGTTCAAATGGTTTGTTCTTTTATGCTTCACTTGCGAGGCCAGGATGTCGTTGGGTGTGTGTTTCCAGGATATCCTCCAAGTGGTGGGCAGACCAGACTTTTCCCTAAAGTAATTACAATTTCATAGAATCATACAGTACAGGAAGTGGTCATTTGGCCCATTTAAAGAGTTGGCACGGGCTTAAAGAATGATCCAAGTACTTCCTGTTCAATCTGTATAGCCCTGCAATTTTATTTGAGTGCATATCTTTTTCATATTTACTGTTAAATCAGCAGCCATTGTCTTCTTAGGTAGTGACCTGTAGAAACAATTCACTGTGCAAAAAATACTCCTCTCTGGAATTTTTTAGCAATTACATTAAATCCATGTCTTCTGGTTATTGATTCTCCTGCCAATAGAAACAATTCTCCTATTTTACTCAGAGATAGTAAGAACTGCCAATGCTGGAGTCAGATAACACAGTGCGGAGCTGGAGGAACACAGCAGGCCAGGCAGCATCAGAGGAGCAAGAAAGTTGAAGTTTCGGGTCGGGGAGTCCCTGCTGTGTTCCTCCAGCTCCACGTTGTGTTATCTCCTATTTTACTCCATTCCTCTCCTGTGCTATTTTCTGTAAATTGTTCTGTTTAGTATTAAAATTCCAGCTTGTTTACCTGCCTCAGCTTTTTTTGGTTTTGTATTTTCTGTGCTAGGCAACTCCCTTCTTCACTCCAATTTCCCAACCTAAACAGATCTCTCCATAATTAGAGCGGTCGTGTGCTGTTTATGCTCACCCACCAAAATTTGATAGAAACAAGATTGAAGAAGTTTTGTTACCATCTCTCCATTCAAATCAAATCCATATGCATGAAATCACCAGTGGCCCTGGAGGGGCTCCCTGTGGTGCCCAAACAGTCATCTCATCTTATTTATGCTTTTCCTCAAAATGTCTTTTTAGCTCAATCAACTAAGTATCCACTTAAAAACTTATCTCCAATTTCAAGCTTTTCTTCTTTGTAATCCTCTGTGTGTGTCAAAGGTTAGTTCAGGTTTAGGTTCTTTAAATCTGGTGAATTCCCTTTCCGATGAAATCCGTCATAGTTTCAGAAGGGAATTAGATTTACACATATAAAGACTAAATTTACCTGGTTATGGTGAAACAGCAGGCAATGCTATTATGGAGGCAATTCCAGGATTTTGACCCAGCAGCAGTGAAGGAGCGGTCATATGTTTCCAAGTTTGGTTGGTGATTGACTCGAAAGTGGTGTTCCAGTGTATTTGCTGCCCTTGTATATTATGGCAATGGTTATGGATTTCCAACGTGTTTCTGAGGAGCCTTGGTAAATTTCTGCAGTGCATCTTGTAAATGGCACATATTGCTGGTACTGAGTGATTGTGATTCTTTGATGTAATAGATCAAGGAAGAACTGTTAATCTCCTTGCTCTTACACCATGCTGCTCCTATGCCTCACTATTTCTTTTCTACTTTCGATGACTATACTCATGACTGATGATCTTGTCATTGGCCTACGGTTTGGTGGATTATCCTTCTGTCCCATTTCATCAATCTGTGGGGATGTTTGTCTTCCTTTATTGAAGAGTTTGTCATATGTTGTTTAACTGTTCTCTTTCTGTCAGTCAACTCCTTTTGAATATTTTCATAAATTCTTACTCCTTGTTTGCTCTAAGTCATAGTTTGATGTAGAGGTGGTGGTTCTTATGCAAATTTATCATCTTAGAGCTGCCAACACCTTGGTACTAAATCTGCTCAATCTGAAAAGCTAGCTACACTCAAAAGGGGTATTTAGTGGAGGTGATGGACGTAGCTTCAGCTGTCAGGAGAATAGGGTATCCCAGGGTCAACTCCTTTTGGGAAAGTCAGTTAAATTAAGTCCCAACCTGCCACTTAATTGAGCAATGCCTGAGAATTAATATCATCAGTGGATCCCAAGCCAGGGGTAAGTGGTAGTCAGAAGGAGGTGGGGTTGGGGGGGCCTTTAATGGATGAGGGTTGCTGGGGAGGTGTGACAGGAGTTGGCAGCAAGGGTAGGAGGATTGGCTCCACTTCCTGATGCCAGGTCTCTCGATCAGGTAGTAAATGCCGTTGAATGAAGGAGTCCTCCCTGAGTGGCTGCAAACATTCCAGCTCCCCGCATGGCATGTTCGCCATTCACCGTTCGGTGAATACCTGCCTGCAGCATCAGGATGAAGCCCTTAGAGAGGCCAGTAACAGCCCAATTAAGCCCGTCAGTTGCTGGATGGGAAGGCCACCACACACATAACCAGGGTAGAGTCAGGAAGACTAAGTGTTCCCCACCCACTACCTTTCCATCTGATTAAGTACCCCACCACCAAATCCACTATGGTAGAGGACATTAAATTCTGCCAAAAGAGTTTGACCTGTGCTGAGTGGATAGATCTCCGCAGGGGGGTAGTAGTTGCAGTCTTGAGCCATGCCCCAGAGTCATAAATCAGTGGTATTCCTGATCTTGATCACTGAAAGTGAATATGTATCTATGTGAGGCAATGATAAGCCTAGCATAATTCCCCCCCCCCCTCCCCCGCTATTATTTAATGGCTTGCCAGCACTGTGTTTTTGCATACATTGTGGGTGAGCTATCACAAAATATCCACTACCTGGAGAACTGTCACTGGCATTAGCTGATACTTTTATCTGTTCAAATCTGTCTGTTATCAACCTTAAAAGGTCAAGAAAATCCATTACACTACACTGCAATAAGGGAAAAATGATGTGCTAGATTTTTAAATTTACTTCTCATGCAGAACATGGTCTTCGCTGCACAGTTTTGTTTCCTATTGCTCTGGTGAGTGGGGGTACTGGATACCTTCTTCGCTGAAATGCTTTATGATCAGTTACTGAACATTAAGTGTTGGAGCTCACTACTAAAGTTTGTTCCCTCTCGTGGTGACCTCCCAAAAACGTTAATTAGAGAAGTAGGAAAAAGTGTTTGTGGGTCATAGCTACTTTTTTTTCAATTGTGTAGTGACTGAGTTGACCTTTTTCCCTGTATTGTTGCTATGTCATGTGCCATTGAAATAACCAAGGTAGTGTTTACCTCCTGTTGTCCTGTTTATACTGTGAGGAAGGAATGGAGAAATGCTAATCACCTTGTCCTAACTCCAACCTGGAAAACAACTGATGGGATCGGAGTGGGCGTTTGTTTCACACCCAGCCCAAATGTACCTTTCAATGAAGACTATGGATGGTGACGGTGAATTGGGGCTGAGGTGATGCATGGGTTTGTCAGGTGATTGATCTGGTCTCATGAGTTTTGTGCTGAGCACATTAGGTTAAAATGACACCACTGCTCCCCTGCAGCCATGCAGAGACGTCCTTGAATGATTTCCACAAAACCCAGACACGTTGCCTGAGCTTTAAATTATTCCTCATCAACTTTGTGTACTTTTGAGCCAGAAAGATTTGGGTTTTGATAAGCCTCTTGTCTGACATTGAAGACAGCGCCAGGCTTTCGTGTGACTTGATGCTGATCGCTGTTACCCCAAATGGGTGTCAGTCTCTCCATTAGTTAATGGATTTTGAGCCAAACCAACATAACACTCATAGATATTTGTAGCACTGAAGGAAGCCATTTGGCCCATCATGCCCACTCTAGTCAACAAAGATCAGACTACTGCACTAATCCCATTTTCCATCTCTTGCCCATAGCCCTGGAGGTTATGGTAATGCAAGTCAATATCTAAATATTGTTTAAATATTACAAGCGTTTCTGACTCAACCACCCTTTTGGGCAGTGAGTTCCAAACTCCCATAACCCATTCTGGGTGAAAAACTTTCTCTTCAACTCTTCTCTTAGCCTTCTATTCCCAACCTTAAATCTATGGTCCCCAGAGTTTGATCGACCACTAATGGAAAATGTGCTTTCCTATCCACCCTAGATGCCCTTCATTATCTTATACTCCTCTCTCAGGTCTCCTCTTAACAGAACAGAAACAATAATGTATTACAATTGCCATCTATGCCTTCGCCAAACCTTTGGGAATAAGTACCAATCATCTGCCAGTGGAAGGTCTGAGCACCCCTGTCTGCAGATGCACGCACAAAAACATTGGAAAGTGAGCATCAAACATCTCATGCAACCTGACTCAACTGGACACTCCTCATATAGGCTTTCCTCTTGTTCTAAACACACCAGACTTTGTCAATACCAGTGGTGATCCCTAATGAGCAGAGGCGTAAAAAATTAAAGGCACCAACCGCTTGACCTGGATCATCCCAACTGGGTATCTGACTGTGGCTAGTACCCTGGAGCTTTGGGAAACCACCTTTGACTGACTTATTGGGACCCCCTGATTAATGAATGCCCCTATGGATTTCAGCAAGGCATGCAGTTCTGCACATGCTGCCTGTTTGTCACGTAAAAGCTGCTGATAATAGTGCAGGCATGGAATTGACAGAGCACAGTGCTGTATGTCAAAACGTACACTCCCTTCACTGAGGAGATCCATGCTGTGCAGCAAGGATTTTAAAAGCTGTGTTACTCTGTAAGTAACTTCTATCATTAAGCTCACATTTATCATCTAATAAATTTCTGAAAGGAGGAACATTACAGCATTAGTTGAGTACTCTATGTTTATTCTATCTGTTCAAATGTTTAAACTGTTGGCTCTTCAAAAGTTCAGCCTTTGCCATGTGGATACCTTAATAAATTGTTATTGCTATTGTCATGGTCAATGTGTTCTATACACCAGTAATGTTAAGCCATCTATGGTAAAATAACTGGTTGAGATTCTTAGTTTTGCTAAAGAATTTGTTTTAATTTAAACAACAGTTGTTATTACAGTTTGATTTTGTGTATTTTGTCCTTGGCAAAGTTAGAGGTGTTTATGCAGGAAACCTGCAATAACTACTTGGTTATGAACCAATCTAGTATGTGGCATTGGACTTGTAAGTCTAGAACATCTCAAGATGTTTAATTTGGCACTATTCATGCTGCTCTGTATGGATACTTACACTATGTGGAAAACAGATGTCCCTTGTCAGTCTGCTGAAGAAACTGGTACTCGTGATAACAGCTGGTTGAAATTGGTATTTGGAGGATGAATACGAGAACACATGCGCATTTACAGTATCCAAGCTACACGCCATGATTGGATTGAAGAAAGATGACCAGCTACTGCTGAAACACACACCTCCAGCTTTTGTAATTTCACTTTGATATAGCGGGGAGCCTGGTAATCTACTGACTTGTTTTATGATGAGGTTCACCATGTTGCTGTTAGGAGTTGATGGCATTTGCATCCTGTGCTCAAATCCATACTACTCAGTTGTCTTCTAAGGATGCCTACCCTGAAGAAGTTACCCTCCTCCCTCCAGACAAATCTCAGGGGATCTCTCTCCCACTGCAACTCTCTCATAATACTTGTCTGCCTCCTCTCCACCTATCTTCTCCTCTATCCATCTTCTATCCGCCTCCCCCTCTCTCCCTATTTATTTCAGGACCCTCTTCCCCTCCCCCATTTCTGAAGAAGGGTCTAGGCCCGAAACGTCAAGCTTTCCTGCTCCTATGATGCTGCTTGGCCTGCTGTGTTCATCCAGCTCTACACCTTGTTATCTCGGATTCTCCAGCATCTGCAGTACCTATTATCTCTCTACTCAGTTGTTTGTTGACCAACTAATAACCTTTGGGGAAGAGACAAACATGGGATGCTCAGAGAGTCAATGTGGACTTGTTGGGCCAAAGGGCCTGTTTCCACACTCTAGGGATTCTATGATAGTCTTCAAGTTCAGTTGATGTCTTCCTTGAGAAATAGGTAAAAAGAATTCTATTGGAGTTGAGGTTGCTCCAAGATTATATGGTAAGTCATGGTAGTTCAGAATTATTAAGTCAGCCAAAGCACCCTCTAATTTTTATTTGTTGTATGCTAGTAATTTATTTAATTGCACAGGTTCTTTAAACGTTTCTGTTCAATTACACATGTGTAGTAACTTAGAGACTGACTAATGCATAGAATTCTGGTTTTTGCCTAGCCACACAACTTAGCGAGAATATTGAAGTCAATCCTTTGTCTGATACTTGAACCCGGCCTACTACTCAAGGGCACTGTTAATAATTGACTCACTATAACCTAGCTCACGAATTAAACCTTAAGGTTAGATTTGTCCAAGAGGCCCAGGGCTCTATCCACTCAGATTTCAGGAAACTCTGTTAATCAAAACCCCTGTGGCTAGTGCATTCCTGGATAAAGAAGTGCTTGGAAGTCACTCTGGTAAGCTGCACAACATTAGCTACAAAAATACCAGGAATATCATTTCATTATGGGCAATAAATGCTGGCCTAGCCAACGATGCCCTTATTCCTTGAATGAATTTTAAAGGAAACACAGTTGGGTGCTCTTAAATTTGAACTCTGCATCAAATAGTTCTGGACCTTGAAAAGTGGTTTGTAACATTACAAGGGGAGAGTAAACATTCCAGATTAGACAAATAGCTGACTGTAGATTTCTCAGTTTAGCTGATGAGTTGCTGCAGATGTCAAACAATTAGGTGACAGAGAGAAGCCAAAACTTCTCATTTTGTGACCCCAGAGATCAGCATCAAACCACCTAAATTGAGGCTAGGAACAAGAACTTTGAGGGTAACCTCACTTAAGGATTTTGTGCAACAGTGCTCGAATTCAATGTGATGTTTTGTCAATTTCGCAAACTAGACAGCCTGTCTTACAAATCTTGGCAATTTTGCCCACCTACAAACTGGATTGAAATTTCTTATGTAATACAAGTTCAGGCACTTTTCAGGCAAGAGACCAAGGTGAAGCTGAATCTAGGTCTCAATAATGAAGAGCAAATATGTAATCAAATATACTATTTAGCCCTTTGGTGTTCTGTCGTTTATTTCTTTTGTTTTGTGAATTGAACTTCTTTTATTAAATAATATTTGAAATCCGTATATTATCCCCTAGAATTTACATTTTGTATGGTGACTAAAAAAGTGAATAGCTTATTAGTCATTAAATTGTGGGATTGTGTTCAATAACAACCGAGATCGGTGAGTGGCAAAAATAGCCTCTTTATTGAGCATCCGCAGTAGCATAGTTCAAGGTGGCAAAGCAATCCAAAGTATAGTTCGACAGTAGCCTCATTTATACACCGTTTTTACATGCAATAAAATTTTAGCATTATGGTGTCACATAGTTGTATCTATTGGACACAAGTTTGTATGACATCTGTTTTGGGGAAGCAGAAGATGGTTTAAGCACTTGCTAAATGCTGGCTGTTACTCCTGATGGGATTATCATGTCTGTCTGGTCTGAGCTAGCATAATTAAGAAGTGTTAGTCCTTTTGTCTTTAAAGTTAGTAATGTTAGTAAAAATACTAGACCTTTATGATCTAAATAAGTGAGAAATTATATGTGTACTAAAAAAAAGTATAGAGGATATTAAACTTATCTCCCGCAGCTGGGTCATGAGATTTCATTTAATATTAGAGATAAGAAGGCGTGGGGCTGGATGAACACAGCAGGCCAAGCAGCATCATGGGAGCAGGAAAACTTGACGTTTCGGGCCTAGACCCTTCTTCAGAATCCAGCCCCACGCCTTGTTATCTCGGATTCTCCAGCATCTGCAGTACCTTTTATCTCTTTCATTTAATATTGCCAGTTTTGAAAGCTCTTACACATTCATTCATGCAGTTTCACGAAAGTGCTGTTTTGATAGTAAGTTTCTTAAAGGGGGAGTGGCCCTATTTAATATGTATTTAAAAAGTACATACTAGTGGAGGAAACTTTGTTCTGCAACCTATTCAGGTCCTGAGAGACGGTTGCTAAGGGATCATTAATATTATAATATTTCCATATTTTCGAGTGAGTTTTGGAGACACAGTGGCAGGGATGGCATTGTCCTGAGTAGGTTACAGTATTAACATACATTCAGGGGTTGCCTTTGATAGAGAAACAGGTCTAAATGCTGCTTGTAGCATGGAATTGATAACAACTGAAAAGTGTAAAGAAGCAGTAATGGGTTGGAAGGGATGTTTAATTTAGTGCGGTGAGTGAATGGAAACACGGTATAGTAAACATAGTGTGCTTGTGAGTGAGTTAGTAAAGAGTTACAAATGAATGGATTTTAACACTGTATAGAAAACATAGAGCATTGGTGAGTGAATTGGTAAAGAAAATCATAACACAGTATCACACAAAATACTACTAGATTCTGGTTCTTTCGTGGCCACATGCTGGTAATATTCTCTGGACAGCACCATCTACCTATTTTGTACTGTCTTGTATTGATTGGATGGTCTAAAACGAGTTGTACAATTATATTAGCAAGAAAACTTTATAATTATCAGATGCATTTATGTTTTGGGGTTGACTAAGTGGATTACTGTACATTTAATCGTTCCGTTTCAGTTTAAAAAATAATTATTATGCTCATAAAGCTAATTCAGTTAGTCACCATTACTAAGTACGTTACTTTTTTTTTTGCTTGTTTGTCATACGCTCAAATAATATTTTTGAAGAGCATTTGATTGCATCAGTAGGGTAAGATACTTATGAAATACAAACAAAGTGCTGGAGAAACTCCGCAGGCTCGGGAGTATCTGTGGACAGAGAAACAGAGTTAACATTTTGAGTCTAGTATGACTCTTCTTCAGAGCTGGCGTGAAATGCCGAGAGCAAAGTTGATAAGACACAGCCAAGATATAGCTGGCAGAGGGTGGGGATGTAATAAAAATAGAGTAAAGAGGTCATATTCTGAAATTGTGGAATTCAATATTGTTTAAACTAAGTATTGGCCTTTCCCTTTCTATCAGTTAGAATATCTGTTTCTACCCCATATACTACTACCACAAAAGAATTTATTATGTGAATGCAAAGCCGCACCACCCATTGTATTTCACACAATAGTTGACTTCAGCTCCAGGTGTACATGAGAACAATAAAACAATTTCATTATGATCAATTGAAAATCCAAATAATCAATTAAATACAGATTTAGAAATAATTCATTTGAATCACTGACTCTCTCCTCCACCCGTTTCACTAATTGATTTCAAAGGGGAGAATAACAGAGACATGAACCCTTTCAAGGTTCACAGAATCCTTCCTATAGCAGGGATACCAGAATTGAATGCAGTATTCCAAAAGTGGCCTTACCAATGTCCGGTACAAGTGCAACATGATCTCCCAACTCCTGTAGTTAATGCACTGACCAATCACCTTGTGGAGAATTGCAGCATCACACCCAGCACCTGGCACGTTGATAACTCAAAATAACAATTTCTTCACTGTTACTTTCAATTGCTTTTCTTAGACTCTGGTTGGATATTTTCCTTTTCTGTAATATGAGTAACTGGGTAATACAGATTATCTCCTTTGTTACTTTTTTGCTCGTTGCAGGGAGAATACTAAAATTTTGATTAGTGACACTGTACTAGATGCATTTTAACAAGTTATTGCAAGCTGTACTAGACATGTCACATAAGACAAATAAATGTTGGAATTTTGTGAATATCGCTCCTTGGAGTGTCAATCGAAACACAGCAATGATGATATTATTGGTATTACACCATCAGGAACTCCATTACATAAAAATCACTGTTCAGACAATGTTCCAGTTTTTAAAAGTCAACTTGAGATGTCATCCTGTTTCTTTCTTAAACCCAGTTGCTTACAGCCGATACTCCCAGGACGTCTGTTGGTCTGCAATTCATTTCACTGGCTCAATCTACACTGCTAAGGGAGATGGAAAATAGGAACCTGATAGTTTCTGATCAAAGGTAGAAAAGGGCAGGCAAGACATTCATGCTATTGTTATCGCCTTCGTCAGCTCAACAGTTCCTTTTGGCAAAGGCTTGGTAGTAAATGGTCTGTCCATGTAAATGAATAGGGGAAGAGAGCTGGAGACAGTGAGAATTGAAATCACCGTGTGTAATATGCATTTACAAGGACATTTTTCAGTAAATACAAGTCACAAGAAGGCAAAAAATGTTATAACAATATTAACTAAAAATTTGTCATTTTTGAATTTTGTGTTGCATCAGAACAGTTTCAGACAAAAGGGTGAGTACTTGTATCCAATCTTGCTGTCAGAAATAATGTATCAAGAAGAGACATGTGGTTTAACACTAACAGCCTTTGATCAATGATAACTTGCTTCTATTCATTTTATGGTGCTCTCATCTAAATGCAGTAAAGCCTCCATTTATTTCACTTGGTATCCGATGGATTTTTAGGTTTGTTTTGTATCAGGTGTGGTTATAAAAAATGTTAACATCTTAACAAACAGCTGAATTATTTTCTTTCTGATTATGAAACTATAATTCTTCCAGCTGAATGAAGAAAATTTATTCTCTGAATTTACAAATGAGGTCAAAAATTTGCCAGAGATAATAGGTACTGCAGATGCTGGAGAATCCGAGATAACAAGCATGGGGCTGGATGAACACAGCAGGTCAAGCAGCATCATAGGAGCAGGAAAACTTGACGTTTCGGGCCTAGACCCTTCATCAGAAATGGGGGGGTTCTGAAGAGGGTTCTGAAATAAATAGGGAGAGAGGGGGAGGTGGATAGAGGAGAGGATAGGTGGAGAGGAGGCAGACAAGTTGAAGAGGCGGGGATGGAGCCAGTAAAGGTGAGTGTAGTTAGGGGGATAGGGAGGAGATAGGTCAGTCCAGGGAGGACGGACTGGTCAAGGGGGCGGGATGATGTTAGTAGATAGGAGATGGGGGTGTGGCTTGAGGTGAGAGGAAAATTTGCCCCCTGTTTCCCAACAAATGATCCAGATAGACTACAAGGTCACAAGATTGATTCCCTGTCTGATATGTTGGTTGATTTCAGCCAGGGTGACAGGAAGTGTTACCATTGATTTAAATGTTCCTTGTCTCCTTTTGGACCCAATCAAGTTTCCTTTCTCATGAATGGAATTAGTTTGCCGTCACCATTTAGGCTCACTCTGAGTAACGACTTAGTTGAGGTGCTAAAAGGTGCCTGGCATCTAGGAATTATATCACAGCAGGAACTAACATCTTGAAGAGAGCAATGGAGATTGGTATGAAAGGAAAAGAAAATAACAGAAATTAAACCAAGCAGCAAAAATAAAAAAATCGTTTAAAGTATTAAAAAGGATTCAAAGTCAAATCTTAACGATAATTTAAGGAAGTATTACAAATGCTGGAGTTCACACAAATGTTATATTTTTAAAATATCTCTTTAACTTAAGGCCAAGTTGAAAATTTCAGGAGCGCCCCAGATTGGAGACAGGTTTATATGGTCTGGCTGCCATTGGGGGTGAAATTCCAGCAGATTGTTATTGAGATCAAGAGACAGTTTTCAACCCTTCCTTCATAACTCATTGTAAAGTAACAGCTGCTTTTGTGAGAAACAGACGAAGAGAAACAAAGCAGATCCTGCTGTGGAGAAGCAGCAGGCTGCCCTGTATTCAAAAGGAAAGGAACAAAGGAGAATTGATGAATGAGGAGTCACCACAATTCTGAGTTGAACTATATTGAAGAACATTTAAACTTGTGACAGAGCTATTGAAGTAATATTTTGTTTCTGTAATGCTGCACATCTGGTCAAGTTTGGTGCATGGCAAAAAGGGTTGCAGGACATAACTCAATTACATTATTGAATATATGCAAATAAGCCTTTAATTTTACCAGAGATAACAAGGTGTAGAGCTGGATGAACACAGCAGGCCAAGCAGCATCAGAGGATCAGGAAGGCTGACGTTTCGGGCCGAGACCCTTCTTCAGAAAATGTTCCTACATTTTCTAAGAACAGTTCCTACTATCTGTTTAATTTTACCACATCTCTTTATCTAGTACATCAATGACTGTATCAGTGCCACTCCTGTTCTTGTTCAGAGCTAGAAACATTGAACAATTTTGTTTCCAAGTTTCATCTTTCTCATCTTCGTCTGATCCATGTCTGACTCTTCCTTTTCTATCCTTGACTTCTCTGTTTCCATATCTGGGAGTAGGATGTTCCACCATTATTCATCACCCTTGGCTTCCTCAGCTACCTCACAACTCTTCAGCTATAAGGACTCCATTGCATTTTCCCAATTTCTCTGATTTCTCATGTAATAATGCTACCTTCCACAATGGTGCCTCTGACATGTCTTCCTTTTCCCTCAACTAAGGACCTACCCCAATTAACATCCCACCTGACTATCAAGGTTGAGAGGGTCCTCAACTTCGTCTGACCCATTTCCCACATTTCTGTCCTTACCCTCTCCTCTCCAACCTAGAACCATGATTGGGTTTCCCTTGTCCTCACTTTCCACCCCACGAGTCTCCATCTTTAAAGGATCATCCTCACAATTTCTGCCACATCTAACATAATGCCATCACTAAACACATCTTATCCTCTCCAGTCAGCATTCCAAAGGAATAATTCCCTCTGTAACACACTCGTTCACTTTTCTATCACCCCCAACATTTCTTCTTTCCCAGGTCACTTTTCCATGTTATATCCCTTGTGATTACATTTAACCCTTTACCTCCTTCCTCCTCACTGTTCCAAGGCGCCGAACACTGCTTCCAGGTTAAGCAACTCAATCCGATCTACTGTATTTGCTGATCACAAAGCCGTGTTCCCTGTATTCACTAAGGTGCCACTTATAAAGCTATTTAATTAGAGCCATGGTGTTGGGGGTAGAATATTTTCATGGATAGATAATTGACTAATTAATAGAAGACAAAGAGTTGAGATAAAGGAGATATTTTCAGAATGACACTCTGTAAGTAGCAGTGTCCAACAGGAATTAGTACTGTGGCCACAATTATTTACAATATATATTGATGACTTTGGTTAGGAGAGTAAGTAACCTATCACCCAGTTTGAAAATGACACAAAAATAGGTGGCAACGCAAGTGATGAGGATGACACAAAGACTCTGCAGAGGGAGATAGGCAGGTTAAATGAATTGGCAAAAACTCGATAGATGTAATATAATGTGGGAAAATATGAGATTATGCACTTTGGCAGGAAAAATAAACGAGCTAAAGATTATTTAAAGAGAAAGAGCTAGAGCATAGCAGGATTTGAGGGTCGTTGTGCATGAATTGCAAAAAGGTAGCTTTCAGGTTCAGGAATAGGGAAGGCAAACAGAATCTTAGAATCCCTACAGTGTGGAAACAGGTCCTTTGGCCCAACAAGTCCACGCTGACCCTCGCAGCATCCCACCCAGATCCATCCCCTTACAACTCACCTAATCTATAACAAAAAGAAAGCTGCTGGAAAAGCTCAGCAGGTCTTGGCACCATCTGTAGAGGAGAAAACAGTTAATGTTTCGGACCTGAAACGTTAACTCTGTTTTCTCTTCCACAGATGCTGCCAGACCTGCTGAGCTTTTCTAGCAGCTTTCTTTTTGTTCCTGATTTACAGCATCTGCAGTTCTTTTGGTTTTCACCTAATCTACACATCCCTGACCACTAGTGGCAATTTTTAGCATAGCCAATTCGTCTAGCTTGCACATCTTTGGACTGTGGGAGGAAACCGGAGCACCTGGAGGAAACCCATGCAGACACTGGGAGAATGTGCAAACTCCACGCAGACAGTCGCCCGAGGGTGGAAATGAACCCAGGTCCCTGGCGCTGTGAGGCAGCAGTGCTAACCACTGAGCCGCCCCAGAATGGAATGCGCGTGAGAATGCTAGCCCTTATTTCAAAGGGAATAGAGTATAAAAATAGAGAAGTTTTATTGAAACTATAGAAGGCAGTAGACCTCACCTGGAATACTGTGAACAGTTTTGTTTCCCCTATCTAAGGAAAGATATACTGGAATTGGAGGTAGTCCAGAGAAGGTTCTCTGGGTCCATTCAAGCAGATAGATTTTCTTATGAGGAGAGGTTGAATGGGTTGGGCTTATGCTCAGGAGTTTAGAGAAATGAGAAGCAACCTTATTGAAACACATATAATTTTAGCGGACTTTACAAAGTATATGCAGAGAAGTTGTTTTCCCTTGTTTGAGATTCTAGGACTGCGAAACATAACCTCAGAATGAGGCAGCTATTGAGGAGGAATTTCTTCTCTGAGCATTGTTAAACTGTGGAATATTTTACCATACAGGGCTTTCAAGGCTGAAGCATTAAGTATATTCAATCAGTAAGGGAGCCAAGGGTTATGAGATTAAAGCAGGAAATTGAGTTGTGGATTATTAGTTCAGCCATGATCTCATTGAACAGCGGAACAGATGCAGTGGACTGAATAGCCTACTTCTGCTCCTCTTTCTTATTGTCTTATGATCTTTCTCTGGGGACACCAGATTTGGTGGCTGCATAGTAAAAACATTTGAACCCACTCATGATTACATTTGCCCGTAGGTACATGTCCAACAGGGCTCAATGGCTAGCAAGTAATAAAAACCTGACGCTCTGACTGATCTTCCCTAACACACAATGCTGATGTTTACTTCAACATGCTGAGTTGTGTACAGATTGGCAATTGAATCTCGGACTTTCCTTACAAGGATAAACTTACAGAGCCATCAGGAAAGCTTTACTCGCTTAATGGAAATCTGTCTCGACTTTTGACCATTTGTGACCTCTGACTACATCAAACTTTACAATCGATGCATTCCTAAGTCAACTTTATGGTACTACAAATGAATACTTAATACAGATAACCTTTAAATGGACAGGCCTGACTTAGAAATAGTGCAGACAAAACATTGATCATTATCTCTCTTGGGATATGGCTCTCTGAGATAATAACACAGAGATTGCACCAGGTATCAGAAGTATGAAATGTGAAACTGAAGCTCCCTTTATGTGAGTACTGTGTATGTAACTTTCTTTCAGGAAGAGCTGTGTATTTATGGAATGTCAATACAAGCAGTGAATTACCAAAGGAATTATTTTTTCAGGTAACATTAACTGCATTGAAACTTACTGGAAATTGAACTAGGTAACTACTAGGACTGAATTTTAATCTGATTTAAAGGGTGGATTTGGATTAGGTGGTAGAGGGGAGGGAGCTTAATGTCTGAAATATCTATTATCTGAATCAAATTCCCAAACCCCACACTTTTGGCTTTATCTGACGCAAAAAGGTGTGCGGGAGCCTACTCAAAAATACCTGTTGGAACTTTATTAAATATGATAACGAGCCCATGAGCCATGCTGGTATTTCCCAGTGTGCTTGGGGGCCTGTCATGACCAGGGGCACTACAGGGATTGAAGACTGTCTTTCTTAATGGACATATTTTATATTTTCATTTACCTTTTGTTCCATCTGGGTTATTAGCTTTGATTCTGAGAACGGGGCACTTTTTTCTTAGATTTGGTTGATGACACCAGGGCAACTCTGAGGTTTATTATTTTAAAAAGTAGAAAAGGTATTGACACAGGTGTGTTATTATGTAATTTAGGGAATTTACTGTGGAAGCTATTAATATCAAAGTGAATTTTAAAAGAACAGGAAAGAAAATCTGCCAGAAAATGCTTTTTGTCAAATGTTTATATCTAAAATGGTCTTTGATGAAATTGATTAGGTCAGTGTTTCCTGAGGAGGATGAGAATTTGGCAAAGGGGTTGGACAGTAATCACAGCTAATCTTCAAGTGACTGGAATAATATTTTTGTACCGAGTACACACTGATAATTATGAATATCCTGTAAATAAAATTCTTGTGCTTAAAGAGATGCTCATAAATTCCCATTTGAATATGATGACAATATTTTCTCATCGTGTATGTTTGATTATCAATTCTGCCTGAGGTGGACAAATGCATGCTTTAATTCCCTTTGATACAGAATAGCTTCAAATTAATTTGGAACTTTGTCTTGGGCTGGACTGCATCTAGCCAGTTATAATGCTGAAGAAAACATTGTTAATACAGTTCAGAGATTCCATGGTAATGAGTGTTATATAAGACAACAGAATCCTGATTCACAAGTCGACTTTATGTTAATACAGAAGATCTGTGCTTGGTGTGTTTTTTTTTGATAGCTTAGCATGGTAAGACTTTTGAAAACTACAGCTTATGGTTAAATGTTTTGGTCTTAATTATTCATTGACCATTGCAATTTAACTTTTTACCTGTGGGAGGTTTATTCTTCCATCAGACTCTGTTGAGGAAATCACCTGAGAAGCCTGTTTTATTTCCAGTGAACTGGAATTGTGCCTGAAGGTTTCTGTTATGAGTTTGGGATAGCTAAATTTACCTAAATGTTACAGGAGTAGGAGCACATTCCAGACTGTACCAAAGGAGGGTTGCTTGAGGGAATGGTCCACAGCACTCGACCCAAAGAAACTGGTAAATGAAATATTTGGGAAAATTTTTGTAAGGGTGATTCGAGAGAGACACTTGTAATTTGACATCAGTACTCTCTACTCCAGAGAACTCAGTACTTTGTATAACAAATTAGGTGGCAGGCCATTTAACTGGCCAAACCTGTTCCTCAAATTGTAGACTGATTTGTGCTCTAACTTCATTTACTCACCTTGATTATCTCTGCTCATCTGTGCTGAAACCTTTGTTCATGCCTTTGTTCCTTCTCGACTTAATTATCCGAATACACTTTTGGCTGGCCTCCCACCTTCTACTCTCCATAAACTTCAGGTCATCCAAAATTCTGTTGCTGCATCTGAACACACCAAGTCCTGCTCACTCACCTCCCCAAAGTTCATGAGATAACAAGGTGTAGAGCTGGATGAACACAGCAGGCCAAGCAGCATCATAGGAGCAGGAAAGCTTGACGTTT
>JAHRHZ010000084.1:16224802-16295635 GCA_024137785.1 Ginglymostoma cirratum | reverse complement strand
CCAAGCCTCCGCTTGGTTTCCCCGATGTAGAGGAAGCCACAACGGGTACAGCGGATGCAGTATACCACATTGGCAGATGTGCAGGTGAACATCTGCCTGATGTGGAAAGTCTTCTTGGGGCCTGGAATTGGGTTGAGGGAGGAGGTATGGGGGCAGGTGTAGCACTTCCTGCGGTTGCAGGGAAAAGTGCCGGGTGTGGTGGGGCTGGAGGGGAGTGTGGAGTGGACAAGGGAGTCATGGAGGGAGTGGTCCCTCCGGAAGGCAGATAAGGGTGGAGAGGGAAAAATGTCTTTGGTGGTGGGGTCTGATTGCAGATGGCGAAAGTGTCGGAGGATGATGCGTTGGATCCGGAGGTTGGTGGGGTGGTACGTGAGGACGAGGGGGATTCTTTTTTGGTTATTATTGCGGGGACGGGGTGTGAGGGATGAGTTACGGGAAATGCGGGAGACATGGTCAAAGGCGTTCTCGACCACTGTTGGAGGGGTGGGACGTTGCGATCCTTGAAGAATGAGGACATCTGAGATGTACGGGAGTGGAATGTCTTATCCTGGGAGCAGATGTGGCGGAGGCAAAGGAATTGGGAATAGGGGATGGCATTTTTGCAGGAAGGTGGGTGGGAGGAGGTGTATTCCAGGTAGCTGTGGGAGTCAGTGGGCTTGAAGTGGACATTGGTTTCTAGGTGGTTACCCGAGATGGAGACAGAGAGGTCCAGGAAGGAGAGAGAAGTGTTGGAGATGGTCCAGGTAAACTTCAGGTTGGGGTGGAAGGTGTTGGTGAAGTGGATGAACTGTTCGAGCTCCTCGTGGGAGCACGAGGCGGTGCCGATGCAGTCATCAATGTAACGGAGGAAGAGGTGGGGTTTAGGGCCAGTGTAGGTACGGAAGAGGGATTGTTCCACGTAACCTACAAAGAGGCAGGCATAGCTTGGGCCCATGCGGGTACCCGTGGCCACCCCCTTTGTCTGTAGGAAGTGGGAGGAATTGAAAGAGAAGTTGTTGAGGGTGAGGACAAGTTCGGCTAAGCGGATGAGGGTGTCGGTGGAGGGGGATTGGTCAGTTCTGCGGGACAGGAAGAAGCGGAGGGCCTTTAGGCCATCTGCATGGGGTATACAGGTGTATAGGGACTGGACGTCCATAGTAAAAATGAGGTGTTGGGGACCGGGGAATTGGAAGTTCTGGAGGAGGTGGCTCTCAGAATCTAATCCTTTTGGTTTCAGGGTCATGTCAGTATATATTTGAAGGGGCCGTGTTCAGAACCGGACCCACAATGGGGTCTAAGCTGAGGTCCCATGCAACTGTACCATGACGTCCTCCCAATCAATCCCTTTAAGATAACAGTCAGCATTCCCAATTGTAAATACTTGTGTAATTTTCACAATAAAAATTATGAATTTCGCAAGTTTTAAGTGCTGGGAGTAAGTATAAATTATGTTTGGGATGAAGCGTATAATCAGCTGTTACAATTCGTAAACCTCAGCAATATGGGCAAGGCAGTGTTTTTGGTGCAGCAATTTTTTTTTGTTACTGTGACTGTTCGTTGCGGCTGCTTATCGTTCACGAGATGCACTGTGTGATGTGGACTTGGGTGTAGCCTGGATTTGCCCCCGGGGGTTGTTGTGGATGGAAACCTGCAGCCTCCCCGGGCTAAGTGGAAATCCCACACTGAGGCAGCGACGGCAGGGAGAGGGAGGGAGGTTTGGTGCTTTTTCAGCGTCTTGATGCCCCTCCCCCTCTGTCAGTTCTGAGCACCAACTGGTGGCTCCGGCTCGCCAGTGGAGAGAGAGAGAGGGAGGGAGGGAGCAAAAGAAAAGGGAGAACAGAGGAAGCAGACCTGAGTGCAGTGAGTCGGGGACTTCTGGCTGTCTCTCTCTCCCCTTTTCCTGTGTGAACTGGGACATGCTGCCAACCCGAATGTGTCCTGCTTTAAGCTGCTGTCTGACTGCAAGAAACGCCGCAAGCCTTTAGATTTGACGGTGGCAGCTGGACTACCCTACATTGCAGCCATGTAAGAACTGCCTTTTTTTAATTTCCCCCCCCCTCTCCTCCTCGCTTCGTTTGTGTTTTCACCCACCCCTTTCTCTCTCCCTCTCTGTCTCTGATGGAGATTCCTTTCTTGGCATCAAGTTCCCCGACAGCGCGTTGGTTAAAATTGGGTGGAAATTGTGCTGTAACGGAACGTGGTGCCCTCAGGCCCCGAAGGCTTTTGAGCAGAAATGCGTTTAAAAAAAACACGCGTTGAGAGGTAAAGCGGATCAGTGCATAGAGATTAAAATAAAGTACATTGTTGTTATTTGAAGTATTTCCCCTAGAAAGCTGGATCCAGCAGCTTTCTGCCTTCAGATTAAATGGATTCAGAAGAAACAGTGTTGCTACCAGTCGCCACATTTTAACAGGCGGCTGTTACATTGTTAAAATTGACAAACTTTGTTTTGTGTTTTGATTTTTTTTTTCGGGGAGGGGTGGAGGTGATGTCAGTGGATAGTGAGGTTTTCACAGCCGGAGCCTCCAGGCTCAGGTGGGTTCATGGATTCAGCCGCTTAGAGAGGAAATAAAAACCCCGGGGTGTGTCTATGGAGTGGACTCTTTTTCGCCAGGCGGGAACCGTGCCTGGGGGGGGGGGGGGGCGGGGGGAAAACCCCCCCCCCCCCCCCCCCCCCCCCCCCAACCACAGCAGCTGACTTACACCCCCTCGTAAAAACCCCCCTCTCCTTAGCACTACACCAACTTCTAAACCCTTCTACTTCCCTCCTCTACACCACACCCCTCCCCAACCTCCTATGCCACCCTCCTCCCTTCAATCTTCTTTCCCCTCTCCCCAACCTCCCGAGAGGGATAGTCAGCAGGGGGAGACAGAAGATAGGTATGTCTTAGATATGTCTTCTTGCCCCCCACCCTCAACCCTCCCGTCCCTGTCTTCTCTACCTGGCACTGACACTATGCTACTCCGTGCATGATGACTGGAGCATCTCAACAGTGGCCCCACTTTAATTGTAACAGATGCTCAGATATCTCCACCTCTGGATCCTTCCTGCACATTCTTTTCTCAGCACCCTGCATGTCATACTCAGGGTGGGTGTGATTTGGAGGAGTCCATTACCGGTTTTCCTCTGCCTTTGTACAAATGCCTGGGAGAGTGCAGTAGATTTGTTGAAGTTCAACCCAAGCAGCTCCATCTCCTAAGACTCTGCTTTACGGATTATTCCCAACGATGCACACAGAGACAACTCTTGTGTTTTCCACTGTCTGTGACTGAGTATGGCAGACTGCTATGTTTTAGAATCCACGAATAATGCTGAGGGGACCACTAAAAGCATGGGAGAGTCTACTGCACAGGCTCAGTGGGGAAAGGTTACTGTGTTCTTGTAGCATATTGGAACTGGTGTAAAATACCTCAGGCTGTATATTTCAGGAAATATTTAATCTAATGCAAATGTAGATGCAGTCTGCATGGAGACTGGATTGGGAAACCTTAGATTACTGTATTTGAACTAAAGTGCACAATTTGAGTTTCTGCATTTGAATTGTATTGTCAAGTGTCTTCACACATTTTGTGAAGATGATGTTTTGGAGGGGGAGAAACAAGTTCCATCTTGAACTGAGGCTAGGGTTGAGCCCTGCTGAAGAAATTGATTACAATCAACAGTTGCTCTGGAACAGTACTAGTTACTGGGATAACCTCCTGTACTGTCTGTTGCTGCTCCTTGTGTTACCTGACTTGATGAGGATCCACCCATTGCAGTGCCTAGAAATCCTGGGCCTTAAAACCCCCTTTCAATCCCACACCCCCCCCCCCCCAAACCACATGTCTCTGGAGTCCTTATCTGCCTAGCATCCCACTCCATCTCTGTTGAATGTTGGTGCTGGCAGAATGTTGCACTGGGTGTGGATTAAAGGCTTTGGAAATCTGAAGTCCAGCTCATCATTCTTTGTACAGTAGCAGTGGTTGTGCAGACGATACCACAAAGCTGAAATACATGTTGATTACCAGCTGTATCTCTTTTTCTGCTTAGTGTCTGTGTGCTGGAGACCTGGACTGAGGAACTGGCTGGGCAGTTCATTTGTTTTGCATTCCCTGTAGTCATGAATTGATTTCCTACTTTATGCAATTTTACTATAAAGTACTTGTGCAGCCACATACAGTAATCTTATTTTATATATGTACACATGTATTGTAAAATTATATATAATTGGTAAAAATTAATAACACAAAAGGCTGACATAATAAGTTGACAACAAAGTGGCATGAATTTACATTTGAAATGTCACTGAAAACATGTTAACTTGTTACAAGGTCAGTGGGATTTATATTGAGACCAGATGAAAGATTTCAACATTTGTATGTTGAAATACATACAAAAAACAAAAACCATGTACAAAAGTACTATTTCTGGCAATCTTGGAAATACAGGGAGTCTGGCACTGATGAGAATCTGGTTTATTTTCTGGGGATGGAGAAATATTAGTTTTTTGGCTTGGATATTTTTAGATGCTACTGTAATTTTGCTTTTCTGTTCAAAATACATCTTCATCTCCAGATGGTTAAAATGAAAGTAAATGTACACCCCCCCCCCCCAACGCACACACGCGCACACACACCCCATTACCATCTCCCCCAAACGCACAAATACCTGTCGAGACATACACTCTAAGCGTGGAGTTTAGCCATCAATAAGTTGACTTTTGAAATTTAAACCATTTACAAGATAGGCACCTTAAACTGGCATAACACTTCATACGGTGATTTGTGGGAAATAGATTATTTTATTAATGGATTACATTTTAAATTGCTCCCTTCCTATAAGGTGATAACAATCATTAAAAGTATTAATAATACTTGGCAGTTGTGTTGACTCCACTTCCCCCAAAACCTAATGAATTTGTGGCCTAACACCTCTAATGTTAGTGCAGTGGAGGTGAATGTTTTGTGCTATTCACCTTTGTTTTGATTGCGCTTATGCCAAGAACTGAACATGGTATTGAAAAGTATTTTGGAACTGAATATGAAAACACTTTATGGATGGAGTGGCTGAAACTAATACAGGAAGTTAGAGAATGTCTGCACTGATTTAGATCATCAGGCAGCCATCAGAGTTATAACTTTATAGATCCTTAGAGTGAAATGTTGGTGGTTGAGATGTGCACAGTGTTGACCATTTTTGACTTATGTCAATGTTGTCTTGCTGTTGATCTACAGGAAGCTCACTTCCATGGAACCAAGTACTTGCTAGTCCCCACTCGATCCGTTATAATGATGTTCCTAGTGTCCAGCATTATTTTGATTTTGGTATTTGTTTATCGTACAAAGAGGAATTGACTAGCTATTCTACATATTATGGAAACGTTCTGACAGGTCTTAAACCAGAACTTGATATTTTCATTTTAAAACACTTAACAGAAATAGTAATCAGTATTATTTGACTTCGTAAAGTTTCCCTATACATTAAAGTATCTGGTACTGTTATTAACCATGTAGCTGTGATTTTAAGGACCAGTTTGTAATCCCAAAGCAGCTATTAAAAAGTTTAAATGAAAATTCTTTGTAAATTAGGAAAAACAAAGGCAACGTAGATTCTATAACTTTCATTCCTACTTAAACTGCACTGCTTATTGATTCCTTGTGTCCCATCACCTGCTTTTTAATTTTCAAAAGCTTTCTTGCTCATTCACTTTATTCGATGTTGTCCACCTGGCTCTCTTGTCAGCAGAGAAGGGAAAAAGGCAACCTTGTCTTAAAAAGGACATCATTTCAGTTTTCCAGCATGTGAGCTATGAACTGCAGTGAGTAATTTGCCATGCAATGCAGGATCTTACACTTTCTATTTGAGGTAGTTTGAATCCAGCTTTGTGCAGCCGTTTGAAGTGCCAAAGCCGACATAAATTACACCAACGGTTTGGAATCTTTGAAGTGTTGGCATGTCTGCTTTGCTTTTCAAAAAAAAATTATTGTGTGGATGTGGGCATGGCCAGCTAGGCCAGCATGTATTGTCTGTTCCCGGTTTCCCTTGAGAAGGTGCTGGTGAGCTGCTCCTTTTTGAGCTACTGCAGTCTGCAGGAGAGTAGCTACATCCACAGTGCGAGGAAGAAAGGTCCAGGGGTTTGATATGGTTTTTTTTACTGAACTGCTTGGGAACCATTTGTAAACTTGGTTTTGTTTACCAACACCATAGTGCTTTTGTTTTGCCTTTTTTGGTGATTAGGACCATTTTAGTCCTGTGTTGACAATATCCGTCTCAAGGGTTAAGCCATAGATTACCCTTACCTTCCCAAACAATTATAGCTACAAACCAAATAGCCAAATCAGTGTTAGGATCTCCAGTTGCATTCCTTCCAGTTTAGCTTGCATTTTAACTGGAGGAGCTATAGTCAAACTATTGTAGGAAAATTGGAGGTTGAGAAATGATATTGTCATGACGTTTAAACACAATGTTTTAGACATTTATCCTGATGTGTTTCTGAAGTAGCCATCAAGATTTTGAGATCAGGTAACCTGTTGTCACATCACCTGTTGGCTGCAGTTAGGTTTAGAGTCAAAAGACTGTTGCTGGTTCATAGTATTTATCTGTGTACCCTTTTTCTAGAATGTGTTTCTATAAAATACTACGAATATTATCAAACCATACAGTAACTGATGACAGTAATGAAACAGTTACAGCCATAGTTTTATTGCTTAGGCTGAGGTGTATTCTAATTTTATTGTTTAGATGTATTTTACAAAGTTAATTAAAAATTTTAAGAAATTAAATGTTAATTGCAAAATTAAAAGTATTGAGTAATTGGTTTGTTCTGAGATTATTGCATGTCTTTTTTCATAAATATTTTCCCTCCGTTTAAGAGTGTACTCCAACATATCCTAAATAGTTGCCAAACTGATAAATATTTTCTTCTGCAATTTGAATTCTGAAAGAAAGTTGCAGCTTGCGGTAATGCTGAGACAGTCTGTACAACACAGATCCTTTGAAAAGGTGGTGATGTAATACTGCTAGGGTAGACATTTTAAAAATTGAACTGAAGTGGGTGTAAGTAGTGTGCTGTTGTCGCTTTTTGATGTTTTGCAGTATTCAAAAGATGCAAGGCAGCAAGACTGACGTACGATTTTAAATTAATCAATTGTGGCTTTGCTGATGGGTTTTTTAGAATTCTGGTTATGCATTACGTAATTTGATCTGCATCTTATCAGAAAGTGGTGTAAAAGCAGTTCAGAAGTGGTATTGTCAAAATAGTGCAGGGGAAGTTGGAGACCAAGAAATTATAATGTTTAATTTTATTACAACACAACTTTGGCCTTGGATCTGTAATTTTTCTGAGAAAGTGTTAAATTGTATGTTCTTTTAGGAGTGGTTGGTTAGTGGCTAACCTAAGCTGTTTAAAAATGGTAGGTCAGAGGTGGTGGTTGCTCAAGTGAATTCTCAAAAGAATGTGCAGGTAAAAATAAAATACTCTTTCATGAAGACTGATGCTGACAGGATTGTTACCTGGGCCATGTGCCAATTGGCATAGGGTTAAGCAGATTAGAGATTTAAACATTTGGCACAAAGACTGGTATGAGAAGAATGAGTTTCGACTTACAGGGCATTTGCACCGCCACTGGAAAAAGAGGGAGCTGTTCCCTTGGGGTGGGCCCCACTTAAACTAATTTGGGATCAGTATCTTGGTAAAATGTATAACCAGGGCTATGAAAGGGAAGCAGGAGGGGTGGGATTAGGTGAAGTCAGATTTAAAAATCTAAAGAGAGAAGTCAAGCTAGCAATTTGGTAAAGGCAAGCAGCATGGTACAGCAGGGAAAAAAAGATTTTAATGATCAACATTACAAGTCAACAAGTGCCATGCAAAGAACCCTGTTAGATTGGAGCTCTCCCATTATACTCCTGATGGACTTTTTCTGAGCTTTGCCTTCTGAAGTTAGGCATGAAAGATTTGCTGTGACTATTTGACAGTGTCATTGCAGACTCATCAGTGGTGTGATCCTTTGATCTTTTTACTTTTAAATTCTGCGTCTGATACCACCTCCCTCACTAACACCTGAAGAAGGAGCGAGGCTGCGAAAGCCTGTGTTTTCAAATAAACCTGCTGGACTATGACCTAGTGTCATGAGATTTCTGACCTTGTAGACATTAAGTCATTGGCAGTATGAAAAGGAAGGACTTGGAATTAGAAGAAATCTAAGACTAGAAATGAATGATTTTATTGTCATGTGTATTTTACAGTGATAAAACAGTAAAATACAGTGACAAGCTTTTCCGGTGTCCCCATGATCCGGTTCCATTTTGAATAACGTATGAATGTGAAAAAAATTAGTAAGATATAGCTTAAAGAGAGTCCATGAGTCATTAGCCAGCTCATCATCAACCTCAGCACCGCCATCTCTCCTCTACCGCCTTACCACCATCTACACCATACCCAACTAATGTGGAAATCTGTACACTTCAGGTGCCGTCTTTTGCTACTGGGCTGATTCTTCTCTGCCGATGGCTCGCTGCTGCTTGTGCTGGACCCACTTGGTTGAAATGAGGTCTATCTGCTACTAATTTTGGGTTTATTTTCAAAGCAGAGAGCAAGCTCATCCAGGCCACAGGCTCCATGTGTTGCACGCAATTGTGTAACATTTACAAACAAAATCCCACTTTTTTTTTAAAATGAGGTGAAGTTCCAGCCTAAGAGTCAGAGATCCAGGTGCTCATTCAATCTGCAAAGAAATTTTTGCCTTAGCTGTTAATTGACTGAGTTTTATTTGACTTTGCAGGAGAGAGGAAGTCATTGGGCTGTTTGGAGAAAAACATCGCGTTCCCTTTTATTACCACTTGATGTCTCTGGTTTTAATTGTGAAGTTGTTTATAGGCACAGTCTGCCGCACCTTGTGGCAGGAAATCGATATTCTGCTTAATATTTTTTATCTACAATTTGAAACTGGAGAATATCGCATTGTGTTGAAAATGCATTGCTTCATGGGAAAGCTGTTGTGAGCATGCCAAAAATACAGTAAATTGCACTATGCCTATTTAGTAATGTCAGGGATAATTACAGATTTGCTTAAGACTTGGAGTACGTTGAAAGGTGGCTTCGTTTGTAGGATGGTGTTGCTCGTGCCCAGAGTGGAGAGTTTGACATTTCTCATTCAATGCAGCCAGAATTTGTCATCCTGTGTTCAAGTTAGCAGAATGTAAATTGCAGTGTGCGCATGTTTAAACTGTTTTTTTTTAACTGATTGTGTGTTTGTTCTCATTCAGTCATTTTTGATTGCTTTGATTACCTTCTGTAAGCCAGAGCTGAGTCTGAATAATAGTTCATATGCTTTAATAAAAGGGAAGAAAATTTAACGATTTGCATTAGATAGAACCTTTTGATACCTCAGAACATAACTAAGTGCCATTGGCTGCCATATTCCCCATGTTGGAACAGTCAATGTTATTTGTAGGATGTGCACGCAATGTGGTAATAATCAGCTATTTTGCTTTGGTCATCTTGGATGATGGATAAAATTGGACCAATCTGTTCACCATTGAAATAGAGCCATGGGAATTTTATATCCACTGTTCAGGCAGGTAGGCCCTTGGTTTAAGAATTCATATGAAAGCTGCATTGGAGAGTTAGGCTAGATTCTGTGCTCACGTCTCTGGAGTGAGATGTCAAGTCCTGACTCTGAGGTGAGTGTACTCCGCTGGTGTCCCAATAGTGTGGAATTGTCAGAAACATTTTTATCCACATCATGCCACAAGTTGCCATTTGCATGGCGGACTTGATTGATTTGCAGTGATTATTCTTTAACATTAGCTTTGCAAGCCCCTGACTTTGTTTTAGGTTGGCAGTTGTTGATGGGACAATAAACAGCTTTTTTTTGTACTCCTTCTACTGTGTTTGATTCTCTGAACTGCCATAAATGATGAGTACCATATGTATGCAATAGAAAGCTGCATTCACTTTGGATTTTGTGGCCACGGATGCAGTTTCTCAAGTGTTTTGCTTTAAGCTCTCATTAATTAAAGTTCGCACACTGGTGTTAGATTACCCCATGTATTGCAAATCGTACTTTGGGGTAGAGAAAGTGACTAAATATTTACAATGGTCTTTTGTTTTAACGGCAGCAAAGTGTGGAAGAATAATCATTACATTTATATGATCTCTGATCCCATTGCAAGGCCACGACATTTTGCAAAATGTTTGAAATGCTCTGACCACTCAAGATAAACTTAAGCATCCTTTTCCTTGTAAAGCACATTTTTAATCTCAACTTAAAAAATAATTGTTTTGCCATCATGCATGTTCCAAGTGGAGATAATTACTGTTTGCAGTTCAGTGACAAAATTGAACATCTTGTGTACTTGCCTGCTAAATGTGTCCACAGACTCCAAGGATAAATTGTCTATGGGTATAGGTTCACTGCGTCAGCAGACTATCTATCTTTAAATGTTTTAAATTGTACAGTTTCTGCAATGTGTGAAATTGAGTACATTTGTAAATGGCTTGTTAAAATGTATGTTATAGGGCCCACAATGCTGGTTTTAGAAACTGTTAATCAATATTTTGTTTTATTTTTGCCTCCACTTTCCTCCAGCCTCTCAACCCTTTTGAGGCACTTGTAGTTTACATCTGACCTCTTGCGCACCGCCAATTACAAATCCTGAGCCATTAGTGACTGTGCCGTCAGCTGCCTGAGCCCTAAGCTCTGAATTCCCTTCTTATACTGCTCCCCATCTCTTGTTCACTTTTTCTTCCTCTTCAGGCGCTTCTTAAACCTTTCTTGAACAAGCTGTTTGGTCATCTGATCTAATCTCCTTAAGTGGCTTAGTGTCACACTTAGTTTCATAATGCTTCTGTGAAGCACCTTGGGACGTTTTGTTACATTAAAGGTGCTATTTAAATAAACTTGTTGGCCACTGTTTGGGGCAATGGGAATCTGGACCTTTGTCCCATAAAAAGCTGTCGAAGCTTTAGTTAATGGAGAATTCAAAGCTGAGTTTGTCAGATTCTTGCCAGACCAGACTGTTAAGTGATATGTAACAGAGGCTGGTAAATAAGCCAATGTTTCAGATCAACCATGATCTAATGAATGATTGAATAAGCCTAAGGGAACAAGTGGCCTACACCTACTGATTTGTTCCTAAATGTATTGTGTGCCATACTGTAGTGTCAGTGGGTCAACGCACCCCTTGTCTATCCTCTTGGGTGGATGCACAAAATTCCATGGCACCATTTCAATGACTAAGAGTTACAAAACTTAAAAAAAAAAAAATTCTAAATTGCTAGACAGGATGGATGCAAAAAACTGTTTCCCGGTGATGGGGCTGTACTATTCCAAAGGCAAAGTCTCAGAATAAGGGGCAAGCCATTTAGGACTGAGACAAAGAAGAACTTTTTCCACTCAGGCTGGTAATCTTTGAAATTCTATACCCCTGAGAGTTGTGGGAGTTCAGTCATTCAGTAAGTTCCAAACAGTGATACATTTCTAGATATTAATGATGTTAGGAGAAATGTGGATAGCACAGAAAAATGTTGCTGTGGTAGATGATCAGTCCATAATCTAGAATGGCAGAGCAGAGTAAAGGGACAGAATGGCCTTCTCCTGCTCTGATGTTTCTATGTATCTTTTCTGTTTCTGTTATTCCTAGTGGCCTGGCCTAGGTTTGTCCCTCAATCAGCATCTCACATCCGGCTATTATTGTCACATTGGTAGTTGTAGGGGCTTGCTATACATAAATTAGGTGCGGTGTTTCCTACATTACAAAAGGCATCAGAAAGACTTAATTGGCTGTAAATCACTTTAGGATGTCTTGTCTTCCTAAGCACACCAGATAATTGCAAGTTCTTTTTGCAACTTTAAATACATTTTTGTGTGATCTCTGCCTCATCCAATCCATTGCAGAAAGAGGCTTTTGCCAGACTTTGCACCTCCAGTGGGAGTGGCGCCTGCAGGTAGATCTGGATACACTAGTCAGGCTCCTGAGAGATGTTTGTGTGAAGAGAGGCAGAGATGAAGCATAATGTGCATGAGAAAGTGTAAACAAACAAGGCAGATCTATTTAAATAGTGAAGGATTTGGTTCTAGAACTAGTATAGCCATTTCACTTTGGTTTTGATATTAGTACTTATTGTATGGTAATAAAAACTTAAAGATTTTTTTGTCCCCTGCTTCCCACTCCACCCCATTCCTACATTGTGCAATCGTATGTGCAAAAATGGGAGAATTTAGAATTGGGAATACTTTTAACATTTCTGTCTTTTGTGTGTGCTGGAAGTGTTAAGCTGGATCAAGTATATTTGTTGTTTAGAAACTACTTAATTTTGTTTTATATATATCTTGATTTAGGTGGGATACCAAAATGTATCAAAAACAATAGGGCTTCAGAAAATAAATCAATGATTAGTGTGCGAGGCCAGCATTTTATCTATGCAAGTACCTTTGCAATCTTTATGGCTGTAGAGGATTTCTAGTCATGTATACAATCATCCTTGCTAGGGTAGTGAATTGAAACTGCGCAGGATTATGTTAACTCCACATCATCTTGTTTCGTGCTGGTGATTGTGTTTACACTGGACAAATAATTAGGTAGTTTATATAAAAAAAATCAAAAAGCACTCTTTGTCAAACCAAACTTCTGTGTACACAAATACAAATTTGCAAATCTAAACAGTCCCTAATTTAAATACATGATTGCACTGTAACAATGGTTCAAGTAGCTTCCTCTCCAAAACAGATCAGAGTGGAGAGATTTAGATATCTCCATCTGCTGCGAGGGAGTCTGCTCAATGGAATTGAGGTCTCTGAATTTAGCAGGTTGTCACTTTTTTTTCATGAAGCCCTTGAGTTCCTTTGGAAACTGAGAAAGGAGACAAACTGACCAGGTATTTGCACAAAATGCACCTTTTTTAAAAAAACAGATATATGTTTTTGTGCACAAATCTGAGCTTCAGACCACTTTGCACTTCTAGTTACATTGTACTGATTTTGAAACAACTAATTTGTGGTTTTGACTTCTCTTTACTTGTGGACAGAAGGTGGACTGCACTTCAGTTCCTATTAGGTGCTGGCCAACATCTCTCTCGTTGTATTTCAGATTTGTTTATGTATTAGCGCACTAAGCATGGATTCCATGGATATCAATAAGGGAAAAATTCTGACTAGACTGTGACAGTTCTTTAATATGACTGTGATTGGTCACAGAGGGTTTTTAAATCATTTATAATAGCTAATTGATGAAGTTTGCAATTCTAATTTCTGTGTTTATTGTGTGGTTATGCAGTGCAAGACAAAGTAATGAATGACTAGCTCATTTAAAATTTTTATGAAGGTTGTTTACATTTAAAGGCATTTACAGAATGATTGAGCAGCTGAAGTGGTGATCCACTGGATATGGGTGAGCTGGAGTTTAATGTTTTAGCCCCATTGCAGAGTTGAAATATCCACGTTCCTGTTCAACAAGCTTCTAATCTGAGCGCGCGACCTGATTGAAATTGTCCTTTTACATTTCATTTTCTATCCAGCTATTACTGTAATTGCCCAAGGGCTGGTTTTGGATAGGATGGCTCCCCACCTCCAAGTCCATGCAAACCCATCTTTTCAACAGGGTGTTGAAGTTAGCTCCTTGTAGTCAGGCTGTGCTAGTTACTGAGTTCTGAAAAATGCAACCTCATTAATCTGGAATAAAAAAGCTGGTCTAATGGTAACCATGTTGATAGTGACTTTAAAACAATCTACTTCACGTATCCTTTTCACGGAAGGAAATCTGCCATCTTTACCTGGTCTGACCCACATGTGACTCCAGAACTACAGCAATGTGGTTGACTCTTAACTGTCCCTGGATAATTAGGAATGGACAGTAAGTGCTGGTCCAGCCAGCAGCAACACGTACATGTATGCCAGAATAAATAGATTCTTGTGATACAGTCTGACGCACTGAGAATTCCCTTTAGGATCCTGCCATCTCTACTACTACTTTCCATCTAAGGCTCTTCAAATATCCTCCTTCCCAATGATGCAGAAGCCATGAATGCCAGTGCAAAAGACTGCTGAAGTACTTGCAAACATCTTCAGTCAGAAGTACCAAATGGACAATCATTTCAGCCGCCTCCTCCTATGTCTCCCAGCATTACTACTACTGGCCTTCAGTTAATTTGATTCACTCCATATGAGATTGAGAAAAGGCTCAAGGCACTGGATATTGCAAGGGTTACGAGTGCTGATGACAACATTCCAGTACTGAAGAGGCAGCTGTTTCATTGGTCTAGGGATACGATTCTGGTTTTGGAGTATGTAATACATCAAAATGTCAGGCAATCTGGGTTCAAATCCCAGGCGACCCCTGAAGCAAAATCCGCTGTTACCTCCGCGACAGACCACAATAACAAGACACAACACGACCAGACACATTAGTCATCCTACCGTATATCAGAGATGACCACAAGACTATTCAGGTCCCTAGGTGTCAACCAACAACCACCCTGCAACAGCTACTGACAAACATAAAGGAACCCATACCCACAACCAATAAAACTAATGTAATATACAAAATACCATGCAAGGACTGTGAGAGACATTACATAGACCAGACTGGAAGACAACTGACAATAAGGATACACAAACACCAACTAGCCACCAAGAGACACGACCAATTCTCTGGTGTCCATATACGTGGACAAAGCAGGACCCGAATTCGACTGGGACAACGCATTCATAATAGCACAAGCCAAACAGACATGCCAGGGAATTCCTGGAGAACTGGCATTTCAACCAGAACTCCATCAACAAACACATTGAACTGGACCCAATATATAAACCATTGAAAAACAGAACCAGAAGTAATGCCAACCACCCCAGCAAACCGAGGCGTATATATAACAAGCGGGACAGAACACCAATGCTTCACCGGAGGCGCGCTGACGATATTACCTTAGCAGGGTGATGAAACGTCTGCAATCGAACACACCACCTCGGCGAGCAAGTCTACACCTCATCCCCAACCTGTCCTGCAAATCTTCTCAAAAACGTTGCAGTCTCATGTGTTATTACCTGTTTTGACTTCAGAACTTTTTATCTGAGAAGGCTGTGAAGATGGGGTTGTTGATTATTTTTAAGGCAGAGCTGGATAGATTCTTGTAACACACGATGCTCTGTCTGGATTGTGCCAGTGCCACTATGCTTCTGACCTTATTACAGACCAAGTCTGTACATGGGCTAAAGAGATGAGCTCCAGAGTGGAAGTGAAGGTGACTCCTGGCTTTGCCAGCAAGGCAGCATTTGATTGTGTATGGCATCGTGGAGGCCCAGTTAAAGTGGAGTCAGTGGGAATCACTGGGGGATAACCTCTGCTAGATGCTAGATACCTAGTGCAGAAAATTGCTTTTTCCTCATTTGGCCTCTTATCAAAAGGTTGGATCTCATTTCAGGATAGTAATGTTGACAGCTGGACTGCATTCTATTTGAGAGAAAGCACATTAAAGTTTTATTTTCTATCCTCCGTAGACAACCAGGTTTTCTGCTGTTCAGGCCTACAGTTGCTTCCATGCATGTCTCTGGCACTTGAAATCTACCAAATTGACCAAGCTTTTGGGAAACTGTCTTGGAATCATAGATTCCCTGCGGTGCAGATAGAGGCAATTCAGTCCATCAAGTCTGTACCAACCCTCTGAACACATCCGGCCCTATCCCCACATTTCCCATGACTAATCCATCTAGGCTGCACAATCCTGGACACTTTGGACAACTTAGCATGGCCACTCCACCCAACCTGCACATCTTTGGACTGTGGGAGGAAACCCATGCAGATGGGGGAACAAAGTGCAAACACCACTAGACAGTTACCCAAGGTTGGAATCGAACCCAAATCCCTGGTGCTGTGAGGCAGCAGTGCTGACCACTATGCTGTATATTGGTATCTCCTTAAGTAACTTGGTGCCACGTTTAGTTTGCTGTCACTTGTGAAGCATCTAGGAAATTATGACAACGCTCGAGCCTTTTTAAGTACATTAAAAAAGGTTTGCTATGTAAGTGACTTTTATTGGCGTTCGATCATCCCAGGACATCTCAGCAGGAATTCCTCAGGTTCGTGTCCTCAGCCCATCCATCTTCGGCTGCTTCATTGACTACCTCAGATGTACTTACACCCCATGGAGATATTGGCTCGAGAAGGCAGTTCACCATCACCTTCTCCAGGGCAATTAGGGAAGGGACCGAGTTTGTGACACTGACATCCTGTAAAAGGTCTCAAAAAGAAAATTCTTTTGAATTCAGAGTTTTGGAGATAATATATAACTGCAAGTTATTGAACGTACCTTCAGCAGTATCCATTTGATGCTGCTGACAGTGTAAGCATTGAAACGGCATGGCAAGGGCAGCACTGTAGCTCAGTGGTTAGCACTGCTGCCACACAGCACCACGACCCCAATTCCACTCGTGGGTGCCCGTCTGTCTGTGGGTTTACTCCCAGGTGCTCCAGATTCCTCCCACAGCCCAGAGATGTCAGGTTGGGTGGATTAGCCCCTGGGAAATGCAGGATTACAATGAAAAGGTAGGGGGAATAGGTCGGGATAAAATGCTGTTCAGAAGGTCATTGTGGACTTATTGGGCCAAATGGCCTGCTTCTGCAATATAGGGATTCTGTGATTCTATTCTAGAAACCACTGCATTGAGTAAGCTTGTTCTCCCCATCAAATCTGCCAAGTTTTGTTTTCAACAGGATTTGTGCTGGAGAGATGTAGGAAAGAGAAAAGAATAAGTTGCATTGTGGTGCATTTTGACCTGGAACTACTTGCGTGATGAAGGATAAGAGCCTATTTGTAACTTCAAACCAATAGTTCCAAACTGGCAGATAGCGTTCTTTGGCCATGCATGCCAATCCAAAATTATCTCTCCTGTAGCGTTTGGCTCTATAACCCCATGTTTTCACAGTGACAGAAATACTTCAGAACAGAGCCACAAACATGTATTTAAATAGGACTACTCCTCTGCAACGAAACATGTTTGCAGCCAAATGTAATTTAAACAAACCTTTCGGAACTGTAAGTTCTGGATTTGGGGTGTTAGGGAATGGGAGGAAACTGGACAATTCTTGGATTTGTAATGTGGAAAAGAGAGGCTATTTTAAAAATGTATAGAGAAGCAATTAGTTGGTTTTTCTTCTTTTTTCTCCGTGCATCTATCCATACCCCTGTTCCCCTTCACTTATTGCATCTGTGCTTTTATTACAGGACGAGGGCAAACAAATACATGCGATTACTCCATCACAAAATAATTTGTAGATATTTGTAATTCAAATATACTTGGGCAAACTGCGACCAGGCAGTCTTTGCAAATTCCAAATGGGACAGCGTATCTGGTAGCTACATGGGAATTTAGTCAAATGATTTTTCAACTTCTTCAAAGGTGATTCTTTATCTAATCATCTAACACACTAAAACTGGAAAGTTGATTGCGATTAATTTTGTCCTTTGGATGCAGACATGTGGCCACGTTATTCAGTGTTGAATAATCTGAAGATAACTGTTTCCACTAAATTTGCGCAGCTGTAATTTAGCCAAAGTTGGCCACTTGTGTACAAAGTTTGTGGAATTTGAAATGCAAGTTCAGTGCAAATTGTCTTTTTGCAAACTTTTCTGCTGCGTTCTAAACCATCATATTGGCAGTAGGTCCTGTCCACAAAACTAGCCACACCTTCACATTGAATTAATTTTCTGAAAAAGGGTCTAGGCCCGAAACGTCAGCTTTCCTGCTCCTCTGATGCCTCTTGGCCTGCTGTGTTCATGCAGCTCTACACCTTGTTATCTCGAATTAATCACCATGGCAACTTTCTGCCAATTGCATCTGTTTGCATTGCCTTTCAAGAGGTTCCTCTTTTAGATGCAAGGGCAACAACAACACAGCTTTGCCAAACATTAAATATTATTTACTTAAACTGATCACAGTCCACCAATGAAACTAGTAAACTAGAAATGTACCAATTCTGTGTGTAGTTTTCATCATAGAATCCCTACTTTGGCCCATCAAGTCCACACCAACCCTCTGAAGAGCTTTTAAACTAAGATGTATGTTGATTGTGGCTAGCTGACTGGAAGGAAATAATTCTTAGGTAGTAAACAGGCGGGATGCTAACAGAGTTTTAATTGTCAGCACAATACTGGGGGCAGGCTCCTTGTGTGAAAATCCAGACAGGTCTGATGTAGACAGTTTGGGGTAGGTTTGGAGCAGTCATTCAGAATTGAAAACACACTGAGAAACAAACAAAATGACCAGCTTTCCAGGAACATGTTTTCGCAAAGATTGCATGTAATGTGCAAGGCTCTTTTATTGTCACCCTCTCACGGCAAAAGAAGATATGATCCACTCCATAAAAGTAAGATGAGAGAAGTGTGTGAGGGCTGATGTCTTGTGCCTCCTGCTGGTGACTTGAAGAACAGTACTTAGGCAGAAGCCTGGTGAGAGGTCTCCAGTGCCTCATCCACTGTCCCTGCAATTACAGGAGTGCACTGTAAGGTAGCTATAAACTGCTGAACCTTGGGTTTAAAACGCACGCATTCACTTCGGTTGAAACAAGATGAAACGCTACAGCATTGACAACAAGGTGTAGAGCTGGATGAACACAACAGGCCAAGCAGCATCAGAGAAGCAGGAAAGCTGACGTTTCGGGCCTAGAACCTTCTTCAAAAATTTCTGAAGAAGGGTCTAGGCCCAAAGCGTTAGCTTTCCTGCTGCTCTGCTGCTTGTCCTGCTGTGTTCATCCAGCTCAACACCTTGTTATCTCAGACTCTCCAGCATCTGCAGTTCCTACTGCCTCACGCTACATCATTGTTTAGTTACTCGCAAATGGCAGACTAAAAATACCTTTTTTTTAAATAACACAATTGAGCCCTATAAATAAGATTGCAGCAGGTCACCACCCTTGAGTAGATCAACAAATATATTTTAATGCAAGATATGCTCCTTAAAGATTGCTCAGTTGGCCTGACTGGTGGAAAACTTTGCTTTGTGATATGCAAATATGTTTGAGTGGAAATTGAGCAAAAAAAAATTGTGTGTGTAAACTGGCATGATTTGCTCCCAGGTTGCAGATTAGACCCAAAGCAGAACTTTTTTAGAACACGGCACTTTTCTTAAAAAAAAAACATAAGTTAGCAGCCAGAAACCAGCTTGCTTCTCCTTTTGGATTATCCCTCAAGATTCAAATTTATGTAAGTTCAAGCAGTAGTGATTTTGAACAACAGGTAAGTTATCCAGAGGGAACATATGTATCATTTCAAATATCTCCCACTGAGCAACTATGAAACTGAGTGTTGATTTCATTAATTTTGCCTGACAGAGGCATTACTCCCACTGTAAAATTTGAGAACACAGTCAAAGCTGATGTTGTAATGCAAACTCCAGCAATACTGTACTGTTGAAGATGCTATCTTTTAGATGAGAAATTAAACTGGGGCCTTGTCAATCCCCTCAGGTGGATGTAAAAGAATCCATTGCACCATTTTAAAGAGGACCAGGGAAATTATCATCTCAGTATTTATTTCTCAATCAACATTTACAATAAAGCGTTATGTTGTCATTATCACTTTACTATTTGTCAGCACACTGGTAGATGCTGTTCCTTTTTACAATAGTGATTACGTTTCAAGTGTGCTTCATTGGCTGGGAAACACCTTTTTGAGATGCTGTCTTATCATGAAAGATACTTTAAAAATGAACTTTTCCTCCCCTCTTCTGGCCTCCTATTAAAAGGCCATTTCTCATCTCAGGATAGTAACAATGACAGCTGTCTGAATCCCTTAAAGTGGTCGGCCATTTGTTGACATGAGCTCTGTGAATGACCTGACTTCTCACTGACTTCATCCGTTCAGAGAGACAGTTTCTCACAGAATTCTCTGGTGTTTTTACAGTCGGAGAAATATGTTGGTACTTTTTAAAGAGTGTCACCTAGGTTTCTGTGGATTCAGCTGGGATTGAGAGCTATCTTTGAGAGAATGCACATTGTCAATGGTGTAGCACAGAAAATAACAGAACAATCATGTGTTCAACTGCCTAGGCCTGAAGCCTGGAAACCCTTCCCTGTGTCTGTAAAGCTTCTTCTTTAAAACCTAATTGACCAGACTTTTGGTAAATGGTCTCATTATCTCCTTAACAGGTGTGGTGTCAAATTTTGTTTCCTGTCACTCCTGTGAAGCACTTCGATGAAATGAAATATTCCAAACACACTGTATGAATGCACAATCTCATTTGAAATGTTAACTTGGTTTCTTTCTGCTACTGCTGCTGGGCTTAAGTGTTTTCTATTCTTATTCTATGTAAATGCAAGTTGCTTTTTAAAAAGCAAAGATTGTGAGAGATAATATAGCATCATTTTGTCAAAAATGTGCGTAGATTATGCAAATACATTATTATTAGTTTGCCTCCTCTGAGTGTTTGTCCAGCCCAGCCAGAGTGTGTTTTCAGTAATTATTGTTCTATGAGGTCTCTCAGTTCCTGTTCATTAATTACACTTTAATTCCATTAGATATTGTGCTCAGTTTTTTTTTTGATTTGTCAAATGTAGCCGGAAGTATGTGTCTGTTTATTTATACCTGTCTTAAAGAAGATCATCCAGCTGGTTATGGCTGATAAGTTTGCACGCTCCATTTTGTTTTGGTTTAAATATTTGGTTCTCGTGCCCCTTGTCACTGTACTTCCTCTTCCCTGGATTGGCTAGGTTAATTTGGTCAACCAAGTCATGGTACATTTTTCATCCCCCCCACTCCACCCTCAACCAAGAGCCAAACTGCTGGCTCTGTCTTGTTCAGCAACCTAGATCCTGCAAATACCGTTGGATGAGAGCACTGGTCCTAGAGGGGTATTTTCATTTGGGAAGTTAATTGTTTGCACCTTGGGCTGGACTCCAATACTGTATTAAAATTGTTCAGTTTCTAGTCCATGTTTTAATATTTTTTAAGCTTTAGGGGCTCAAACTGACATCCAAAATTAATTTATTGTTCCGGTTTGTTAAAGCTCAGTGCAGTTGGAGTGCGTTAGTGGTTGTCTTTGAACATGAATGCTGGTCTTTTATTGAATGCAGGCTGGTTGGATATCACTGGTCACTGATTGCCGTGGCTTGTATTGTACGTAAGCTGTGGTCTGATGTGTAGCCAGATTTATATCTGACCTTGCGTGATGTAAAATGAAGTTGAAAAATCATTATATCCCAGAGTCTCTTGAGATTTCTAAATATAACTCTGATGATAGAAATTTGTTTCTTCAAATGTTTTCTCATGGGAAACTGAAATGACAATGCTCATCTATGAAATGCTTTTTTCCTGTTAATAATTTGTTGGTTTTTGGAAAGTTTGCTTCAGTGAAGTGGAAAAAGTGTTCTGAAAATTGTTGTTCTTACACTGCAAGCATTTTTCACCATCAAGTCTTTAAATTCTGAATGTGCTTGAGCTGGCTCGATGCTATGATATTGGGGGACAACCTGCAACATGAACTAAGATGGGCCAGATGGCAGTGATCATCCATAATTATGCGAAGTCTGAAATAAATATATCTGCTGACACATTCATGTAATTGAGTTGCAGTGATGGTTGTGACATACAGGCTCAGTACCAGGAGATTCCTTTACCTAAAAATCAGTGTGGTGGTGTAGCACGGTTAATTCATTGCAACCAGAGAAGTTAATAGAAGGAGCTCAACGCACTAACTTGTTTTGTGGATTAATAAACTCCAAGCAAAGGGAAGTTTTAATTTAAAGCAACTGTCTTCTAGAAATATTGATGAGAGGGCGCATATAAGTTTTTTTGTTTTTTTTTTAGAAGATTTGTTTCTGATCTATGATGGAGTAGTATTTGCATCTATTGTAATATTTGATAGTTTTCCAGATGTATTTATCTTCACCTAGAAATTTTATTCTGCTTCATTCTGAATTGAATACGTTACACATACAACCTCTTCAAAATGCTAATAAATTCTATATCTCTTAACACTGACTTAATCATTGGTGATTTAACTTGAAAACTTAGTGTGTGTCAAATACATCTCTTTCAAAACTATCACATCCAATCATAGAATCCCTACAGTGTGGAAATAGGCCCTTTGGCCCAACAAGTCCACACCGAACCTCTGAGCATCCCACCCAGACCCATTCCCCTATAACCCACCTAATCTATACATCCCTGAACACTACGGGCAATTTAGCATGGCCAATCCACCTAACCTGCACACCTTTGGACTGTGGGAGGAAACCAGAGCACCCGGAGGAAACCCACGCAGACGTGAGGAGAACGTGCAAACTCCACACAGATAGTCGCCCGAGGCTGGAATTGAACCTGGGTGTCTGGCGCTGTAAGGCAACAGTGCTAACCACTGTGCCACCCATGCCCAAGCCCAAGGATGGCATGAAAAGGAATAACTGGCTGTCATTCAGAATCTTATCATGGTTTAACGTTGTTGTTATGTTAGTCATACTGCTGCCTTCACCTCCCTGTCTGGGAAATAACAATGTTAGATAAAAGCTTATCTGGTGCATACTGAAGTTGCACTTCCTACTGTATAGTTCCTGTTGTGAGAAAGAACTGGACTACAGGATGCTGATTTTCATCTTCACTTAACATAATTTACAGCTGGCTAATAGATATAAGCTGAATGAACACAGTTGTGTATGTTTTTGGTGGGAGGAAATGGAGAAGACTGCAGGGTTTACAAATCAAATTGTCCTAACTTTTCCTCTACCCACCCGACGATAGAGAAAATGTGCTGACAGATGTGTCCCATCCATCTGAAGCTTCCTACCAATTTCCTGAATGAGATCAGTTTGGGATGCACCTGGCTGAACCAGCTGGCCCTTCAAAGTAGGCAGGAGATTATATTTCTATCGATATCTTTCCCTCACCAATGTAATTAACTTTTTACAGGGAAATAATAAGACACTTGAAGATATTTGGCTTTTATTTCAAAGGGAATGGAGTGTAAAAATAGGGAAGTCTTGCTAAAACTATACCAAACACTATTTAGACCACACCTGGAATATTGTAACCAGTCTTGGTCCTCTTATCCTTGGAAAGTTATACTGGCATTGGAGGCAGTTCAGCAAAAGTTCAGTGTTCATTCTAGTGGATAGAGGAGTTCTGTTTTATGAAGAGCGGCTGACTAGGTTGGGCTTGTATTCATTCACATTTAGAAAAATGTGGCGACCTTATTGAAACATGCATTGGTGAGCTTGCCAGGGTAGATGCTGAGAGTTTGTTTTTCCTGATGAGTGTGTCTAGGACCAAAGGACATAATCTGAGCTAGGATCTAGATGAGGAGGAATTTCTTCTGAGGGTAGTGAATCAGTGGATTTCTTTGCTGCAGAAATCTGTTGAGGCTGTGTCATTGGTTATAACCAATCAGTAAAAGGATCCAGGTTTGTGGGAATAAGGAGAAAGCGGAGTTGACAATTATCAGGTCAGCCATGATCTTGTTGAATGATGGAGGACCCTCTGTGTGGGCCAAATGGTGGCCTGCTTCTGCTCCTATGTCTTATGGTCTTAAACTTGTGAATATGGAGTTGATGGAACTACGTTGAATAGACAGCATAGAAATAATGCATCCTACTCAACCAGTCCATGCAGCTTCTGTGCTACGTTGCCACTGCCTCTGATCCTGTCTCATTGAACTTTCTGAGTAAAACCCTCAATTCCCTTCTCCATCATATCCTATCTGGCTTCCCCTTAAATGCATCTATACTATTCACTTTAGCGAATTCGACATTCTTACTGCCGTCTGCATAAAGTCCCAGTCCCCAAGGGCATGGACCAAAACCTGGGCCTTCGTGCTGCACCTTGCCTGGGCTTCAGCCTCTTATTTGACCATAGTAGGCCTGCCGTCAACCCGAACTGTGGGATGCACCAGAGCTTCTCCTACATGGAGAACAGCCCCAGTTTCTGCAAACATACCCACATAGCTAAAGTTTCTCATCCTTGGAATTATTCTCCAGAGTTGTCTTGGCACCCTGTCTCATATTTTCACAACCTGTCCGAAAGGGTGGTGTGCAGAATGGGATAAAACAAGTGCTGGGGAATCTCCACCTGTGGAGAGAGAAACAAAGTTAGTGTTTCAGTTCTGAAGAAGAATCACATTAGAACTGCAGAGGGAATGGAAAAGTGATTCTACTGTTGTTGAAAAAGACACAGGGTAACAATTTGAACAGAAGAGAAGGTAATGGAAAAGTTAGAATGTGAAGGAGATTGGAGATGACCACTGTTGCAGATCAAATGATGAAGGGATGGTTGTAGGAAAATATCATATCATATCATATCATATCATATCATATCATATCTATCTAGAGGAGCTGTCAATAGCAAAATATTGGACTCCATATTGAATCCAGAGGCTGTAAATAAGGTCTTATTGGAAAGAGGTGCTGCTACTCCAGCTTTCATGGGGTTTCACTGGAATGCCGCAGCAGGCCTAAGACACCAGAAGGTCAGGGTCAAGTTTGGGACTGAATGGAGGTGTTCCACAATAGCGGTTGTCAGTTATTTCCTTTTCTGACCTTAGCGCAGATGAGATTGCATTGTGAGCTCTGGGTATAGTACACTAATTTGAAAGAAATACATGTACATCAGTGTTTCACCTTTTTACCTGCTTTCCCCTCGCTGCCCTTCAATCCTCATGTTGACTGAAGTAGTTCAAGGAGGTCTGCCTACTCTTCTTATCCCTTGCTCGTGGAGTGCTTACCCTCAAGCTATACATAACCAGTTGTCTCTGTTTCTAATGGAGCGACATGCCCATGATTCTTTGCAGATTATGGGTCCTTGTCTCTCTGCTCACGGTCCCAAACATCGCTTTTGGTGTACATCTAGGATGTTACTAAAGTTCAAAATTTATTTTGAAATGAACCAAACCATTGATAACATTATGTTATATTTGGGAGGTAATATCTGTAACCTTAATGAGATCTTTTGCAAACTGCACAGGGAATTTTTCTTGTTTGAAGAACATTTAAAGTTGTCCCTAATTCCCTAAGCCCAAATCCAGCTTTGACAATGCAAGGTGTTAAAAGAGGTCTACCTTCAGTTTTCTATTTCACGAATGTTTTTCATGTGGTTATAATTTAATTACTTGGTCTAAAATATAGCTAGTAAGGGCTCATCAGGCACAGTGTTAGAGTCCGTATCGAGGGCCGGAGGTTCAGGTTCAAATCTCATCTGCTCCAAAGATGTGTAATAATTTCTCTGAACAGGTTAATTAGGATCATAGAATCCCTTACAGTGTGGAAACAGCCCCTTCAGCCCAACAAGTCCACACCAACCCTCAGAGCATCCCACCCTGACCCATCCCCCTATAACCCACCTAATCTACACATTCCTTAACACTACAAGTAATTTAGCATGGCCAATCCACCTACCCTGCACATCTTTGGACTGTGGGAGGAAACCGGAGCACCCGGAGGAAACCCATGTAGATACTGGGAGAATGTGCAAAGTCCACACAAACAGTCGTCAGAGGGCGGAATTGAACCCGGGTCCCTGGCGCTGTGAGGCTGCAGTGCTAACCACTGAGCCACCGTGCCGCCCCGAAAAAAAGTTTTGCTTTTAAATAAAAGCACAGCCAATAGGGCTGTTGTGGTGGTATGCTAGTGTCGCTACCCTGAGGCAGGAGAACAGAGTTCAGGTCCCATGTCCTCCTGAAGTGTGTAATAACATCTCTGAACAGGTTGATTAGAAAATACCTGAAACATAGCTAACTGTGACAGCCTTGTAGAGGGCAGATGGCTGTCACTTAGTTGTTTCAAGTCTCCTCACGCTGCTATTTAATCCTATGTTGTAAAGCTGATTTCCTTTTTATCCATCTATGAGTCCACACAATAGAATCCATTGCGTAGTCTTTTTAATGCTTCTTTAACCTGGGCATGTTTGGCCATATGTACAACTAGACATTTTATTGAGTGATATGTTCTGTTTCTGCTGTGAGATTTTCTTAACTTTGATGTAAGGTCATTAACCTGAGGCATTTAACTTGGTTTTTCTCTCCACAAATGCTACCTGTCCTTCAGAATATTTCTAGCCTTCCTGTTTTAATTTAGTATTTTCAGTACTTGTAATTTGTTTTTGTAGTATACTTCTTGCCTGTATTTGATACACTTCCCACTCCTTCCCTCACTCCACCCACCACTGACAGTTCATATTATTAGGTTTTTTTTAATTCGCTCATGGGTCATGGGCATTACTGGCTGGCCTGCATTTATTGCCCTTGAGAAGGCAGTGGTAAGTATTAACTGGGAAATTGTGGGTACACAAACTGGACCAATTTGTTCAATTGTTTGCCTCGTGTACGTAATCATGATCCACGTTAGTGTGTACGAACAAGAAAGCATTAAACTACCGTTATGGAAATGATTGTGAGTTAGTGCTACAAGGCACAAGGGCTAATGGCTTCTTCAAATGGGCTTTCTAACTACCCCTGGAGATGATCAAACTATTTAGTCTATTTAAACTTTTGGACTATTTGTGGGTAGAGGTTGGGTGAAGGGACTTCGTAAACACTTAGTTCACTTTCACATGTTTTTGAAAACACTCGTGTTTGGGCACTTTATTTTCATTATCAAGGAGCTTACAGCAGGATACAGTACTTAGAAAATTATGGTTTGATCAGGCAGATCCAACCTAGCTTTGTAAAGGGGAAGTCGTATTCAATGAATTTGTTATAAGTTTTTCGACAAGGCAAGATCACGGTGGATAAAAGGGAGCTGGGCAATATGGTCAACTTAGATTTTCAAAAGGCATTTGATAAGATGCCTAATCAAAGGTTGACGCATTAAAGACACACTGTGTTGATGGTAATGTGGTAGCATGGATATGAAGGATTATATAATTAACAAGAAACAGAGATTAGGGATTAAACGTTCTTTTACTGCTGTTGGGTTGGCCAGCTGGAACAGTGCTGGGGCCTTAACTATTTGCTATCTATATCAATGAATTGGATGAGGGGGTTAGTTGTGTATGGAAGGTAAATTTGCTGATGATACCAGGATAGCTCAGAAAGTATGTTGTCGAGGGGAGGTAGGGAGTCTGCAAAGAGATGTGATTTAGGGCAGGCTCAGAGAATTGGCAAGTGGAGTATGGCATGTGCAAATGTGAACTTGACCACTTTGGCAGGAAGGATGGAAAACCAGTACGCCACTTAAATGGAGAGTTTCCAAGACTGGGTGGTACAGAGGGAAATGGGTGTCCTGCTGCATGAAGTAATTTGTCGTTCCCAGCACATGATTCAGAAGGTAAATTGAATTTAGTTAACTGCAAGGGGAATAGAACATAAAATGGGGAGGTTTTACTGCAATTATACAGGGTGCTGCTGAGATCACGTCACATCTCAAGTACTGTGAACAGTTTTGGTCTTTTTTTTGAAAGAAATGTCTAAATTGCTTTAGAACCACTTAAAGAAGGCTTGTAACAGAAACAAAGTTGCTGGAAAAGCTCAGCAGGTCTGGCAGCATCTGTGAAGGAGAAAACAGACTTAACGGTTCAGGTCCAGTGACCCTTCCTCAGAACTGAGAGAAGGCTTGTGAACTGAAGAAGGCTTGTGCTTGACTCATTCCTTGGATGGCAGGGTTATTGTATGACGTAAGGCTGATCAAGTGTGTAACCATTAGAGTTTAGAAGAATGAGAGATCCAGACAGGAACGTGGAGGTGAGACCAGAGCCATGATCTTATTCAATGCTGGAGCAGGCTGAAAGCTCCAGACGTCCTATCAATGCATTGTTCTTGACTTGTTACCACCTGAAGTTATGGAATCACTGCAGGGAGGAGTCTGTGGCTGCTCTCAGTGCTGCATTACTTGGTTGCTATTCACAATAGGGGTTGTTAGCAAGATAGTCGTCCACAGTTCAAGATTGTAGGTGTCTGGTTTGAACAGTCAGAATATATACTTGGATCTACAGAGAAGGAAGAGGACTGGGTGGAGATGTGGTGACAGAGGCTGTTGAGTGACACCAGGGCAGAGATCCAGAAGCACTACATCACACTGAGACAGTTATGTGACAGTCATGCTCCCCTCACCTGATGAAGGGGCTATACTCCGATAGCTTGTGATTTCAAATAAATCTGTTGGACTGTAACCTGATGCTGTGAGACTTCTGACTTTGTCTACCCCAGTTCAACACTGGCATCTCCATATCACCCCTCCCTGTGATTCACTAGCTCAGCTAGGACCAGGTGTCCAACTAATTTTCAAGCTCCACGACTCAGCTTGCTGGGTTAATGGAAGCATTTTAATATAGCTGTAATTGTAAAAGTTATTGCAATGCAGAAAGTTGTTCTTTTAAGTTTTAGTGTTGCATTTTTATTAAAATGAAAAAAGTTGTTCCAGCCTGTTGTTTTTCTGGGCTGTTTGAGAAGCTCTGGCAAACTTGTTTGAAGTGTTGGTTTTGATAAATGTGCTTTGCCTGAACTTGTGTTAGAGTCTGTACAGTTAAAATTGTTCAGTGGTAGTGTTCACATTTTAACTTTTGCAGGCCTAACTGCTCCCTGTACTTGATACCTACAATAGTAGCTCTCAGCAGGACTTTATTGTGGTTTCATGCTCACTGAAGCATTCTGATTTGGTGTGGTATTACAGTGTGGGGGAGTACAGTATATTGATAGCACAAGTGCATTAAGAGCTCTATTGCATATTCTTTAAATCTTTTCATCTCCTTGAAATTATTTTGGGAAGTGTTTTGAGTGTCCATTTTAAAATGCCATTTGTGTCATTGGCATTTGATGTATTTCACAATGATGATAAATGTACTTTGCTGCTTCCAACCCCCTCATGGCAATAAATTTAGTTTGTTTTCTGCCCTTTTCTGCAAAGGCAGAGCTATGTGCTGGAGTATTCAGCGTGTCAGAAGACCTCCCAGTCTTAAATGATTTCGAGGTATTACTTAAGGGAGTGAGCAAGTTCCTATTGTTGGGGAGCAGAGTGGGTACCAAGTCGTTGTAAGGTAGCCAGTGTGAGGTGTGAATTTGAATTTTTTAAACTATATTTGTTCCCACCTGTACCTCTTTAGCAAAGTTTTATGATGTCACCTCCCAACTTCTCTTTTACAATGCTCGTGTGCTGCTTGCTGAATAATGATATCCTCTACTCTTAGCACTTTGCAGGCAGCGGATAAACCCAGGGTCTTGTTTTGGCACTGAACCGCTGTCGTCTCTAATCAGACATGATTGGCCCTTGGAGTAATGCTAGTAAGCAGGGTTTTAGGAAATTAAAGTAAGTTCATCAGCAGTCTGTAGATCGTAACGTCTGAAAATGATGAGTTCAGACACAAGCCATATGCTACATTTCTAATTCAGTTAGTTCCCATTCACATTTCTGGGTAATTGGTTTCAGCTAAAAACCCACATTTTGTGAAAAAAAATACAATCACTGCTTGAGGTTCTAGTCTTTGGATAGAGCAAAAACTGATGATAAATCTGGGAAAATTGTTTTGAAGGTGTTAATGGTTTTCAAGAATTGTGGATGCACCAAGGACTAGTTGTAGCTCAGGCCTGCTAATCCCATTATAGTTATCAAGCTATCCATACTGCAGCAGGTATTTACTGTCATCTGAAAGAAAGATGTTTGTTTACTTAGCATTTTTTCAACTACCAGATGTCCGAGTGCTTCACAACTAATTAAATACTGTTGAAACATCATCATGATTTTTTTTGTCAAATGTGTCACCACAATTTGGACACAGCAAGCTTCCACAAACAGCAACCTGATAATGAATAGATTATCAGTTTCTTGTGGTGTTGATCGGATAAATGTTAACAGGGCATCTGGGATAGTATCCTTGCTCTTTGGAGTTGTGCCAAGGGATCTTTTACATCTGTCTGAGCAGACAGACAGCCTTTCAATGTGTCATCCAAAAGATGGCACCCCACACACTGCAGTGCTCCCTCAGTACTGTACCTGGAGTGTTTAGTTTTTGTGCTGAAGTCTTGAAGAAGGGTTTGAAACCAGAACCACGTGACTCGATGAGGCTGTGATCAACAAATTCTTTTTATCTTTATTTGTTTACAGAATGTGGGTATTTCCGTCTTTGCCAACATTTAGTGCATGTCTGTAACTGCCCTGGAGATGATGGTGGCTTTCTTGAACCACTGCACTCTTCTTGCTGCTCCTCATAATAAGAAAAAAGAGACAATAACAAATTGCATTAACTATAACCTTTCAATGCCCAGAATGTACCAAAACACTTCACAGACAGGATGGTAGTTTGGAAATTTTACACCTCTTGTTGTTTTGTGAATGCAGCAGCCAATTTGCATACAACAATTTCCACAAACACTCGATGACCAGATAACCAGTTTGTTATAAATGTTGGTTGTGAGATCGATTTTGGCCAACAACCTGGAGTGGACGTCTCTGCTCTTCACGCAGTGCCACAATGGTTTTTTTTTGACATCCATCTGAAATGGCAGATGTGCTTTCATTTTATTGTGGAAGGCCTTATTTCTGACATTGCAGCGCTCTGTTAGTACTGAATCGATGCCCAGATTAAGTGCTTACAGTTGTTTTGAGTTGCTTTACAGAAGACTGACAGAAAACAATTCTACTAAATGGCAATGATGTATAATTTCTACTTCCTGTCTTCTTCCCTGCTCCAAACAATATCTGCAGGTATATTCTGCATATCCTTCATAGCCAAGTGAGCAGCCCTAGGTTGAATGCCAAACTAACTGCTAATTAATAAAATTATGTTGAGAAGAAATCACATAATTGAGCTTATGAGATGTTGTTCTAGTAAAGTTAATATCCACTGTAATACACTTCCATTTATCAGTCTTGTCAGAAGCAGAAATAAATTAAAAAGCATGCAGCAATTTGTCTCCCAGCCACTACCCATTAAAGCTCATTTAATATCAGCCTGATGTGGGGTATAGGTTTTAATTTGCGTTGTCTAATCACCTAAATCCCCGAAGTCCCTGCTTCTCCTATGACAAGAGACTGCTTAATGCAGTTTTAATTTGGACATGAGTCTTAAAAAAGATCTACAGTTTAAACTGGAGCAATTACAAGTTCAAACTAAATGTACAAGGTCCTGGTGAGACCACATGTGGAGTACTGTGAGCAGTTTTTGGACCCCTTATTTAAGGAAAGATATCATTGCATTAGAGGCAGTTCAGAGAAGGTTGGCTAGGATGATTCCTGGTATGGAGGGATTTTCTTATGAGCAGAGGTTAAAGGCAGGTTGGGATTCTACTCCTGGTGTTTAGAAGAGTAAGAGGTATTATCATTGAAACATTTAGGATTCTTAAAGGGTAAATGCTAAGAGGATGTTATTTCTCATGGGAGAGACTAGGACCAGAGGGCACAGTCTCGGAATAAAGGGTGCCAATGTAAGTCCGAGGTGAGGAAGAATTTCTTCTCAGAGTTGAGGGAGTTTTTGTAACACCTTGCCACAGAGAGCTGTGTATCTTAAGGCTGAGAGAGATTCTTGATCACTGGGGGAGTCAAGGATTACAAAGAAAACACAGGAAAGTGGACATAAGGAATGTAGGATCATGCATGATCCTGATGAATGGTGGAACGGGCTCAAAGGGTCATACAGCCTATTCCTGTTCCTATTTCTTGTGGTCTTAAATGTTCAAGTTCCAATTGGCCCTAGAATCATAATTTAATCCTAACTCATGGACAAATGCAGAATGAAAGATTGCATTTCATTTGGTTTTGAAATACCTTCCTCAGCTGCAGGTATTAATTGAAATTGTTGCAAATTGAAAACTTGGGAGTTTTGTGAACAGAAGTTATAATCAGCAGTGTGATCTGATCATTATTGTTACTAAGACTGAGACAAACACTCGTTTTAGCTGGTGAAGATCTTACATTTCTGGCCCTCCCTGTAATAGTAAGCAGAACTGGGTTAGCTTGGTTTCTTGATGCATTTTCCACACATACCTTATGTGGTATTGGGCCACATCACAACACACCAAAGGTAAATGGTCAGAATTTATTTGCAAAAATGTTCTCCTTCATTCTGGCTATATTACAACTATTAAGTTGATGCTGCATGTTTGTCTCATCTTCCTGACTTTTGACATTTGATCTACCTGTGACAATGACTATCCAACAGGCCTGAACTGCTTTAGCCCGTACACATAATGACTGAACCTGGGCAGTCCAACAGCATGCAGGCATCTGCTTGGCATGGAGACTGAAACCACAGAACCTTTTTTTTTTCCACAGTGTTTTTGTAGGATATGGTGATTCAGAGCCAGTGAACGTATACTTATTTGTAAAAGAACCAGATCCTGTTATGATCAGTTACGAATGTGTTGCCTGAAAGAGTGCAGGAACAGATTCCATAATAACTTTCAAGCGAGATCAGGATAAATAGTTGAGTGGGGAAGAATTTGTACGGTTGTGGGCAAAGAGGGATGGGACAAATTGGATCTGTTGCTGAAGAGCTGGCACAGGCTGTCTCCTCTTATACTATTCTGTTATCAATTGCTGTACTATTGAAAATGAGAATTGTACTTTCTTCAGTGCGATCAGATCATTGGTCTAGTTTTTGTCGTCAGTGTTGATCAAACAGTGCTCAAAGTTCATTCCACTTTGCTGCAGACTTTAATCCTGTGATGACCAGGGCTGAAGGACTACATAATTGCTCTCATCCAACAGCATAAAAGAAAATTACCTTTTGCAGTTACTGGGATGGCCAAGAATCTATATCAGGTTTTAAACAAGCATACTGATGAAGGGTCTAGGCCCGAAACGTCAAGCTTTCCTGCTCCTATGATGCTGCTTGGCCTGCTGTGTTCATCCAGCCCCACATCTTGTTGTATCTATTAACCAGTTGTTTTTAATAAATACAATTATTGATTTATTATCTAAACAAAACTTCATCAATGAAGTTGGTATAATTGGTTAACATACACAGTCAATAACATAAAGTATAAACGCTTATCCCTCTGAATATATCCGAAACGCACACGTGCGCACACTGTTGCCCTCTCTTCGGGTAGAGGGGAAAAACAGACTTCTGTGCAGAGATTGACTTTCTGCTTTGTTCAATGAGTTTTTCTTAATGGCAAGAGGACAAAACACAGACTGTTGTGAAGCTGGTTGCTATGATGCTTAAACACAATATTAAGGTGTTCTTTCAATCACTTACAGAAGAACAAGATGTTAGAGTCTTCTTTCAGAAACAGAAGAGATTAGATAGGGAGCCATTCCACTCAGGTCTTTGACACCACCTTCTTTTCTCTCTCTTTCTCCCACCTCCTCTCACTTGTCCCCTTCTCCACTACCACCCCCCCCCAAACTGCCCTCCCAAATCATTCATATCAGTCTGGTGCCCTCAATGGAATCTAGAACTGGTGAATACAGGACAACAATTGTGTATTTCTTTAACTAAGGAATTGAAGAAAATCCTACTGAGCCACATGCAATCTGAAACAGGAACTGTAAATGAGAACAGTTAGCTCAGGATCAAAACATCTGTATGAAATAAACCGCAGGAAAGAAATGGGGTTAATTGGAAGATAACAGATTGGGGAAGGGAAGATTTTATGAATTGCTATTTTTTTAAATCTCCAACTACAATTAACACCAAGGGAATGACACCATATACTTTTTAAAAGATAACATTCATATCCAGTGAGATTAGTTTGTTTCTAATTAAGACTTGTGACTCAGTGAAGTAGATAGGTCCTACTTTTCTGGCATTTATTTGGTATCGATTTCTGTAAGTGCCATATCTTCATACTCTTCCACATGTTTTGATGTATAGCCTCTTTTTTTTCAAAGAATTTGAGATATGGTACCAGGATATATCTCTTCTAGCTCTAAAAACATTTATTAATTGTTCATGTGACCTTTAGTAACTTATTCTCACTTTCCTTTCTCTTTATTCATCAATTACTTGGTTGTCTGTTACTGAAACCTAAAATCCTCTCAATTCTTGGGATTTTAATTTTTCTTAATGACATTTAAGCCTCTTCTTTTGAATGCACACTTGATTTAACTCCTGTTTAGACACATTTTGAACATGTGGAGTTTTTGTGCCTTATAGGTAGGTATATTTGCTGCAAATTGTGCATTATTTCAAGTCTTAGATTCATAGAGATGTACAGCACAGAAACAGACCCTTCAGTTCAACTCATCCATTGCAGACGAGACATCCTAAATAAATCTAGTCCCATTTGCCAGCATTTGACCCATATCCCTCTAAATCGTCACCATTCATATACCCATAACAGCTTATAAAACAGTAATTACTGTTCCTAGAATTCAAGGAAGTCCACTCCAACACTGAAAATAGCTCAAAAAAGAAGCAGCTCTTATAGTTAACAAGGTGTAGGTTGCTCCTCTGATGCTGCTTGGCCTGCTGTGTTCATCCAGCTCTACACCTTGTTATCTCGGATTCTCCAGCATCTGCAGTTCCTGCTAGCTCTTATAGTTACACTTTTTTCCTGTCCTCTATGTTGGATTACCCAAAATCCTCTGTCTTCTTTAAACTGCTTGCCATTGTTAGTTTGTCATATCTTTTAATGCAGTTTCCCAAACCACCAGCAGAATTTGTTTTGTTTCAATTTAGTATCCCGTCTAATTAGATCACCTCAAATCGCTGTCACATTATATATCAAGCAGGCCACTTGCTTCCTCAGCTGTGGTCTCCAAGGTACCATTCAAAACATTCCTCTCTCAAATTTAGTGACAACCCTTTTGGTAATGGACTAATCAACTAATGATCTGCTCAGTGAGAGATTGAGTAACAAAGCAACTCTGTCACACCAGGTCCTGTATTTCTGCGCAATCTCACAGCATTACACAGCCTAGTACTTAAAGTAACATTCAGAAATGTTAATGACAAAATTGGATAATGAGAAACAATTGATATTTTGCAAATTGATCCGAACAGACCCAAAGACCTTTTTGTGAGAACTGCTTCTTTTGAAAGTAAAGAATTATGGACGTGTTGTCGGAGAGTTTTGGCAGCGTTAGTCCCAAAACTACGGCAGACAGCCACATTGAAATCTGTGACACCTTTTTAAAGGCTGCATTTCCAGCATCCTGTCAGACTGATCAAAGGGGTGAGTTAATGAGAGGATGAATGTTGTATAGTTTATTACCCAGTCTATTCCAGTTCCCTTCACAAGAACAGAGGCAATATTTGGAGAACTTGCCGTGCTTGCAGTTCAGGTGCTATAAATCATTTGCTCAAATTGAGTTCTGTCTGTCCCAGATATAATTTGAAAGACTGACAGCCAGGATCAACAATTTCGCAGTCCATCAAACTTTTGCCCTTTTCAGATCAACTTTCTACTCCTGTTGACTTTGAGCAGTTTGGTTATGTTGCGATGTCAAAATCAAATACAAACAGAAATAGGAAAGAACTGAACTTACCTGGACAAAAGTTAGGTTTTAGTCACGTCTCTGTATCGTACTAGAATTCAATGCTCACAGGCTGTCGTTCCCTACAACTGGCCTGCCAAATATCTGAGCACTTCCTCGGAGATTATTCACGTCGTCATCTTAATATTGTTCTAGTCTAATGCAGGGCTTCCCCAAGTGGGGTCATGGACTCAGATGACCACCATGAAACTCCATACGAGTTGTGCTCCCACTTTCGCAGGCCCTTACCTTAACCCCCTCTGTCCCACTCTCTCCATTGTCGCTTAGGGGTTCACGACGATTTTCAAGCCTCAGAATTGGGTCACAGTAAGAAAAGGTTTGGGAAGCAGTGGCCTCCTGTTTATAGGATGTGCTCCCATGTGACTTTCTACAGTTGTAAAAATCAACAGAACTGGCATTTCACTAACATTTGAACAAATAATCCTATTTATTTTGAGGTTAATTCAAAAAAATAACATCTTGCGTTTCTATACTGCCTTGAATATGCTTAAAGTCCCAAGATGCTTCTGCTGATGCATGCCCTCTGCCTCAGGTGACACAATGGAACAATCCTGGGTAGAGAGGACAAGACTTAGACTGAAGGAAGTGTACCAAGGACTTAACAGAGCTTGACACCAAGGCACATTAGGGGATTGGGGCAGATGGAAGTTGGTTTAAGGAGTTTCTCTTTTCTTGCCCATCCCTAATAGCCTAGAAGGCAGTCAAGAGTCAACCACATTGCTGTGGGTCTGGAGTTGCATGTAGGACAGACCGTGCAAGGATGACAGTTGCCTTCCCTAAAGAGCATTAGTGAACTAGATGGGTTTTTCTGGCAGTTGACAATGGTTTCATAATCGTCAATAGACTTTTGATTCCAGATTTTTTTTTTAATTGAATTAAAATTCCACCATCTGCCATGTTGGGATTTGAGCCTGCATCCCTAGAACATTACTTGAATCTCTGGATTAATATTCTAGTGATAACACCATTAGGCAATTGCTTCCCCCATGAGCAGGGGAGTGAGATAGGAAACAGAACAGAGAGGTACAGAGGTTTAGAATTTCAAAATTTAGGGCCTAAAATGACAGGCACCAATGGTGAAATATTTGAAAACTAAGATGCTGTAGAAGTGCAGAGACATCAGAGCATTGTCGGACTGCAGAAAGTTACATTGTCATGAAGAGATTTGAAAATGGAACAGGAAATATAAAACTGTGGCATTACCAGACCAAGGAGTAATGGAGGTCAGCAAGCCCAGCAGTATTGGGCGGACAGAACTTAGTGCAAATTAAGGTACAAGTAAAGTTTTGGATGAGTTCAAGTTTTAGACGTTGGAAGATGGGAGACAGGCGGAAAGGGCACCCTCCCAACAGAACTTTATAAATTCTCAAAATTTGGAATATTCCAGCAATGGTATTCTATTGCAGCAAGAACCCCTCCATTTTTAGACTTCAGTTCTTTCTCTTGTGCTCGCTCTGTCTCACGTGCTCGTTCTCTCGCTTGCTCTCGCGCGCACGCACACGCGCTCTCTCTCACACACTGCTCTTGCTGTATCTCTCAGAAAAAATGATGCCCAAACTCCTTGTTTCGTCTATAGCTCCATCGTACCTTTTTTCTCTTCAAATTGACGTGCTATAGATACCTGCATGCAGGCCTTGGGGAGTTACTAGAATGCTGTTAATGTTAATGCTGTACCTGTTAATGTCTAGAATTATAGAATCCCTACAGTGTGACAAGACGCCATTCAGCCAGTAGAGTCCACATACACTTCCAAGGAGCATCTCACACAGACCCGGCCCCCTAACCTGTGGCTGTAACCTCGTATTGACTATGGCTAATCCACCTAGCCATCGCATCCCTAGACACTACAGACAATTTTAGCATGGCCAGTCCACCTAACCTGCACATCTTTGGACTGTGGGAAGAAAATGGGGCACCTGAAAGAAACCCACACAGACATGGGGAGAATATGAAAACTCCACGCAAGCAGTCACCCAAGGTTGGAATCAAACTACGGACCCTGGCACTGAGACAGCAGTGCTAGCAACTGAGCCACTGTGCCCACAATGTTCGTGTTATCCAAAAGTAACCCTATTTTACATCATCAACAGATAGATCATTTCTCAATTTTCTTCCTACTGTGTCTGTCAAAAATGACAAGACACAACACCTGGACTTGTGATTAAAAATAATGGTGACTGTCAGCATTTACCATTGAGCTTTAAACTGCACAGCAACTTGCAGCGACCACAAATGTGCATTTAAACATGGAAATCAGGAAGTTGTTGTACAAGTTGCCCTGATTCTCTAGAGGCTTTGTAAGATCAATATCTCAACAAGCTGAAATGGCCAAGCAAGTCAGTGAGTTCAAGGGGAATAAATGGGATTAAGTGGTTGCAATTGTGAGCAAGGAGTCTTATGGTTTTAAAACGTATAGCTGGAGAGATAATAAAGTGCATTTGTTTTGGCCTTTCAGAATTCCTGGGATTCTAGAAACAGTTTCCAGTGATTAGAAGATAACAAACTTAATTCTGCTTTTTTTAAGAAATGAGGAGGGTTAGTGGACAGAAAGCAAAGAGTAGGAATGAATGCAACATATTAAGATCGGCTGGGTGTGACTAACAATATCACATAGTTCAGTACTTTCTAATTTATATCAATGTCTTGCTTCGGACTGAGTGAAATGTATCGGTGTTTGCTAATGATACAAAGTTCCGTGCTGAATGTCTCTATGACTGAGTTAGGTGGAAAGGTAAATGGTGAAGAAGCTGTAAAGAGGCTACAGTGGGATGTAGACAGGTTGGGTGCGTGGGAAGGTGGAGTACCATATGTGGTACATTTTTCATGTTGTACAATTCCCACTTAGTGATGACTTTACATTGAATGTTAGAATAATATGAACTAATAATTTTCCAGGATAAAAAGGCCTATTGAATTGGGAGGACCTGGGTAAATTTCTAAAAAATAGTTTTTTTGAATGAAGGACTTGAAATAGTTGTATTTATCCAGTAGTTGAATGACAGTTAATATGTGGGTAGAGACTGCAATTTATAGTGAGAAATAGCATGTCACCTAATGTCACAAAGTTAATGGATTCAAGTGTGAAAAAGTCTTCTACAATTCTAGAAGACATTAGTGAGGCTACACTTTTTGTGCAGTTTCTGTTCCCTCACCTGAAAAAACAGATACAGTTGCTCTAGGGAGAGTGCAACTAAGTTTAACTAGGCTGGTTTCTGGGCTAACGGGGAATATCCTATTGGGGAAAATTGATATTTGTTATCTATATCTGTTATCCCCGGGATTTGGAAAAAATGGGAGGTGATCTAATTCAAGTTTAAAATTCTTAAAAGGTTTAAAGGGTGCCAAGAAAATGTTTCCCTGAGCTGAGGAATCTAGATCATAAAGTCAAAATGATGGGTTGATTCTTCAGAAATATGCTGAGAGGAAATTTCTTCACTCGAAGGGTTGTGACTCTTTGCATTTCCCAACCCTAGAGAACTGTAGATTATTGGTCGTTGAGTATGTCCAAGCCAGAGACTCATAGATTTTGGGGGCAAAGAGATATTAGGGTAATGCAGAAACATAGGCTTGAGGTAGAAGACGAGCCATGGCATAGTAGGCTTGAAGAGCCAAATGACCTGCTCCTCCTCACTCGCTTTGTTTTCATTCCTGCCATAAACTCATTTATGCATGCAGTGCATACTCATTTACTTGACGATGTTTGCCTATGTAAATGGCTGTGGTTCAAAAGTAATTTAGTGGGTGTGAAGCGCTATGTGATGTCCTGTGGATAAATTTAGTTTAAATTTGAATTTTAATTCAAATTCCTGGGATTTTATTAGAAATAAATTTCCACTTTATGTTGTTATTTACATTGAATGTTACAATAATATGAATTAATCACTTTTCAGCGCAAAACTCTATCAAATTGGCAGGGGTTGAGCAAATGCAAGTCCATTTGTTCTTTTGTGGGAAAGATTAGTTGGTCCCAGGTGACTTCCCTCAATCTACGAATCAGTTAATACACATACCATGGTAGCAATTTTTGGTACTGGTCGTACCCACCCCAGTAAGGAATAAAAGTCCTCCCACGATGATGAACGATATCCTGAGTTGTTGTCTGCCTATTTCCCTAGTGATGTCAGTCTGAAATGAATAAGATCAAATGTTTCAACGTGAATGCAGTCCAAATGATTACAGCATTTGACAAAAATGTGAAGGCGATTGTGCAACTTAAGATTTCTAATATGCATGAAGTGTTGATGTTCAGTGAAATATCTGTTGTGACCTGGTGCCTGTGTTTTGTCTAGATAAAGTTTTAACAATGAATATTTAACATTGGACCTGACTACTAAAGAAAGTGCAAACTGATTCTTTGTTAATTATATGCTTTGTATCTGATGTTTGCAAACTAGGAATAGTGTAACATTGGCCAGAATCAGCAAATGTTTGTCTAGTTCCCCCATAGTTTAGTTTGATTGTAAACCCAGGATGTGGAACAAAGCTTTGGAGTGGCTAGAAGCAGCTGCAAGGCCCACTTTTCATTCCTGTTGCTTTAGAAGCCGAATAATTCAGTAACATTCTCATACTGACTCAACCACTGGAATTTGCCTTTGATCACACAAGTTATTTTTAAAACTTCTTCCTATTTAGCAAATAGAAAAATCTTTTTTGTACCACCTTGTGGAAGAATGTGTCATGATTGACGTTAACTAAGTAAAGCCAAATTTTGACATTGATCTTGATTGCAGTGTCCAGGAATGAACTGAATTTGAGGTCTAATACTGCAGGAATCGTTAAAATACTTGACCCGTGATCATCGAGAGACACGTAAAGTTTGCGTTTTGTGGATGATCACTAAGGAAATGGATCTACTTCAGCAAGAGGCAAAATCTGGGTAATTTACTTCAGGCTCACTGTCACATAAAATTATTCTAGTACATTCTCATAATATGCCAGCGTCAAGGGTGTACGTGTTTTAATGTACAATCTCTCTTCACTTCCCAAGTCATAAAGTCCAATGTTATCATTTAACCAAATTCTCTTCGTACCTTTTCTCCTAATTTTCTATCCCTTTCGTTTTTGTGAAGAAATTTATAATGTAATGACAACACTGTACAGACCTCGACAATGTTGGAGCAGATTGCTAGGTTTGTTCTGTTCATAAATTGTAATAGTTTAACCAAGGTCAAGGGAAGGAAGCAATGTCCAGAGTGATTAGAATCCCTACAGTGTGGAAACAGGCCCTTTGGCCCAACAAGTCCACACCGACTCTCATAGCATCCCACCCAGACCCATCTCTCTATAACCCACCTAAGCTACACATCCCTGAACACTACGGGCAATTTAGCATGGCCAATCCACCTAACCTGCACATCTTTGTGGGAGGAAACCCACGCAGACACGGGGAGAATGTGCAAACTCCACACAGACAGTCGCCCGAGTGTGGAATTGAACCCGGGTCCCTGGTGCTGTGAGGCAAGAGTTCTAACCACTGAGCCACCGTGATGGGGAGAGCAGACTTGAAGGGTTAAGTAGCCTCTTTGTCTACCTTGTGATACTCCTGTGAAGCACTGCACTGTTGACAGTGCTGTGTTTTGAATGAGATGTTAAACAGAAGTTTCATCTTCCATCTCCAATGAGCTGAAGAGGTTCAATGAAACTGTTTAGAAGAGGTGCAGAAATGTTCTCCCTGGTGTTCTGGTAAATTTTCACTTATCAGCTAACACCACTAAAACCTGATCATAGTTTGTGGATTGCTTTATTTTTCAAATTGGCTGCTGCATTCCCTACATTACAACAGTGATACAATTCAGTTAGTTGTAAAGTGAAGAAGGCATTTGATATAACAAGGTGGAGCTGGATGAACACAGCAGGCTGAGCAGGAAGGCTGACGTTTCGGGCCTAGACCCTTCTTCTAGGCCCGAAACGTCAGCCTTCCTACTCCTCTGATGCTGCTTAGCCTGCTGTGTTCATCCAGCTCTACACCTTGTTATCTCAGATTCTCCAGCATCTGCAGTTCCTACTAGCTCTAAGGCATTTGATATGCTTGCCTTCATTGATCAGTGCATTGATTTTAGGAGTTGGGAGGTCATGTGGCTGTACAGAACATTGGTTAGGCCACTTTTGGAATACCGCGTTTAATCCTGGTCTCCCTGTTTTGGAAAGGTAGTTGTGAAAATTGGAAGTGGTGAGAAAATGTTTAGAAGGATATTGCCAGGATTGGAACTTTTGAGCAATGGGGAGAGGCTGAATAGGCTGGCACAATTTTCCCTAGTGTCGGAGGCTGAAGGGTGACCTTTTATGGAGGTTTAATAAATAACGGGGGGCATGGATAAGGAAAGTAGCCAAGGTATCTTTCCCAGGGTGGGGGGAAGTTCAGAACTACAGGGCAAAGTTTTTAAGGCGAGAGGGCAACCTAAGGGGCAACTTTTTTCACACAGAGTGATGCATGTATGGAATGAGCTGCCAAAGGAAGTGGTGGAGGCAGGTACAATTACAACATTTAAAAGGCACTCGGATGGGTAGATGAATAGGAAGGGTATAGAGGGATATGGGCCAAATGCTGGCAAATAGGACTAGATTTATCTAGGATATTTGGTCAGCATAGATGAGTTAGACCAAAGGTTCTGTTTCCATGCTGTACAACTCTGTGACTCTATGACTCTAAGTACTCCTGAGGTTGTGAAAGGCACTACATAAATACAACTTTTTTTTTCATCTTTTGAAGTAAAGCCATTTCACTTTGCTCTGTGCGATATCAAGGACTGATTAAATATACTGAATGTTGCAAAAACCAAGGCATTGACAACACGCTAACCGCAGTACTGAATACTTGTGCACGAGAACTAGCCGTGCTTTTAGCCAAACTGTTCTATTACAACTAAAACACTGGCACCCAGCTATCAGTGTAGAAAAATTCCCTGATGTGGAATCTGGTTGCTTATCACTCCATTAGTCTACTAACTTGACAGTTATGACAATGAGGCAGGTCCAAGAATGTGGATTGGCAGAAGATCAGCTGTGGATCTTGTTGAATGGTGATTTAGGCACAAAAGTATAAATGACTAACTCCAGCTCCTGTTTCTTACATTTGGCATGTGCCTGTGCTAGTGAAGGAGGGAGCAGAGGATCTAAGACGAACCAAAGTTGGTGATATTGTCTCCGCTATTAAATGTTAGCGGTGTAGCGATCACAGCTTTGTGTTCAGGTTGCACTTGGTGCGCTGAGTTGTTGCTGGTTTATTGTATTCATTTAAACCCCCTCTCAGAGGATATTTGGAAGACTGAGGTATCAAGCTAGGAGGACGGGCTAGGAGAAGAATTTAACTGAGGCTCCAGAACACTTCCTGGCTGGAGACAGCCATCCTTGGTCTGTCAAGCACAAACTCCTCCCTGGATGCTAAGCAGACAGGATGACATGAGGAGGAAGGAAGAGCCCTTCCCAGTGACATTCCATGGTTTTGGTAAGAAGCACTTGAGCAAATATTTGACTTCTACAGCTATTCTATACATGCTGGGAAAATTTTAACATAAGTATTAAAGGGACAAATCTATTACTTACCCTTAAAGCAGAGTAGGTCTTTTGTAAAATATAGTTATTTTCATGTAAACATTTTTGAATTTGCATTTAATCTAATCATAATTAATTGAAAGCTAATGATTAGGTATAGTCTAAACTACTGTTTTATTTCTTATTATAGACAACCTTTACTAACATTTTGAAAAATATTTTGCTTTATACTCTTATTAAGTAATGTATTATGTTCTTGGGCCAGGCTTGGACACCTTTTCTACAGTATCTGCATTAAAATAGATACCTACCTGCATATTGAATTATTTCTGTGTATTCTGAACTAATAGGTATGTTAAAGGGTGACACTGATACCATCTGGTGCTGTATCTAAGCACTTCCATGCAGCTTTGGAAGTGGCTAGTCAGTTTTCAGTTATAATATGTGACCCTTGACACACTCTGCATAATCTCCCTATTTGGCAATTGTGCTCTGAAAACTCTGTTCTCCTTTTGACATATATGACCAAATACAGCAATTAAGCTAATCCACAACATTTTAAAATGGGTAACCAATTTCTAATTAAAATAACTCAGTGTTCTTTTGTTAAAAACATTCACTTGAGGTTCTGAATTGTTACTGGTTTGCTGCATTCATTTAAACCCCTTTCAGAGGATATTTGGAAGGCTGTGAGGTATTAAGCTAGGTAGAGAAGCAGCATCTTCATCAAATTTAACTGAGGCTCCGAAACACAGTAATGGATGCTTTTGTTCAGATCTGGATTGAAATTTTTTAATCTGGCCATATCCCATCTGTGTCTCAAGTTTAATTGAAATCCATGAATTTAGTTTTTGACAGATATTGTTTACAGACAAACAGACTAACTGGCGAAAACACTGCCTCCAGCCACCTTCAGCGGCAGAGAGAACCAACATAATTTATTTGAAGATAAATTTGAAGAAGGCTGAGAACCAACAGTGATACTAAGATATTTCATGCTGAAAGAATCATGCAGCAATATTAGAACTCATTTTCAAAGTAGGACAGCAACTTTACACAGACTGAACGGGTAGGTATATCATGACCTACGCTAGTAATTTGAATATGAACAATTTCACATTTTATGTGTTTTAGACTAATGATAACATCTCCAAAACCACCTCAATCCATGCCAGGAAGTGTAAGTATTGAGATAAGACAATGATATGTCCAGAAAGTGACTTTGAGAGTGTTTCCTCTTTTGTTAGGCTGTTCTAAGGTTTTCATGTACTAACTTTCATTTGAATTCTGAATCAAATCAGGAAGAAGCCAGATCACTGAGTGATCTGATACTCTGAGGGGAAAAAAAATGATGATTATAATCTAGCCTACAAAACCGTGGAGTTTGAAAGCCATTCATACCAATTTGTTTGTTTTTTCATTCTCTTAATTCCAACTTCAATTTAAGACACGAACCTAGAGTGTCGAACTGAGAGGTTCTTATTTTGTAATTGGATTTGGTGCCATAAGTGAAACTTTCTGCCATGGCTTCTCCTGTTGTTTACTGCCAAGTTACTCAAGTGGAAAGTGCATGCATGTAGAGCAGGACTCACATTGGCTGTCCCTGCATTATTAAAGAGCCAAAAGGCACTTCCTGCTGAGATTAATACTTGCACTACCTGGGAAAGGTGTTGGCTGCATGGTGGTAATCGTTGAACAATAAGCATGGCAGCCCCTTTGGGGGAGGAGTGTTTAGTATTAAAGGAGGTGATTGGAGTTGATCAGTGGTATGTGGATCAAAGTCAGTAATTACTGTCCCTCAGTAGATTAATTAAAGAGTTGAGAATGTACAAGGTCTTCTGAATGGGTAGACTTGATGATTGGAGATAAGAGGTACTGCAGATGCTGGAGAATCCGAGATAACAAGCGTGGGGCTGGATGAACACAGCAGGTCAAGCAGCATCATAGGAGCAGGAAAGCTTGACGTTTCGGGCCTAAACCCTTCATCAGAAAATCTTGATGATTGAGTGTTTTCTCCTTGTTTTTGGAACTGTGCTTTCATCAGATAAGGCTGAAGTCCCTGCAGTAACTAAAACAGGTGATTATGGTTCATTATCATTCCAGATTCAGAACCACTTGTTTCCAGAACCCAAATAGCTGAGATTTCTATCTGCCTTTTATAGGTTTAGAGTTCCAGACAGAGACACCATTTTTAGGTGAGATTCTTTCCGGCTGCACACACCATTATTAAAGTTGATCAATAACTTGGATTGTTAAGTGGAAAGTGTGCTCACAGCTTGCAGGCAATCAGCACTGCCCCATAAACATTTTGGAAGAAGAAAACTTGCTTCGATAAATGGTTTGTTTTTAAAATTGCGCACTTTTTTTTTTTGTTTTTCCTGCACCAAAACTAGTGTTTAATAAAAAGTTGATTGTGTTTTGTGTAGCATGACCAGTAACAGTAGATGCAGTGTTTCAAATGAACGGTTTGTCGAGAAGTATCCATGTGTTTTTATTTCCTCTTACTCCACTTTCTCCCTCCAACCTTTCTCAAGACTACATTCTGTCCTAAGTTGCACATGGATGGAGGGAATTATAAGCTGACTATTCACTGGAAGATTGTTACGCAGGCCAAATGGTATTGTTACTAACCCACAAGGTGCTTCCAACTATAAAGCACATTCCACCTGCCCGGTGGAGTAATTCAAGGAGAGGAACCTTAAAAGCATGTCCTTCGCAGAAGGTAAACAGAGTTGTGTAGCATTCTGTCCCAATTTTACCTGTAGAATTTTAGAATCTACACTGCTATGACTGTGTAATACATTCATCTGATGAACTCTATGAACACACTAAATCCATTGACACTGTTTCCAAATCTTTTGCAGGTACTGACCAGGCAAGGAAATCATTAATCGATCAGTGACTCTGCTACTGTGATTAATGTTAAACCATAATTCTTGATTACATAAGCTGCTATATGATGACTAACAATAAATAGACTTGTAGTTCTTATAAATGTAATCCAAATTGTTCTACAGGCATTTGGTGCAGTTTATAATCTCTTCAGAATTAAAAACAATGATAGAATTCCAAATCTGGGTGAATCATGAACAACCCAATAGTTCTGTTTGAAATCACTTAGCTGGGAGGGCACAGTAGCGTTGACAAATAGCTATAGTTAATAATTGTCTAATGATTATAGATCATACCCCTCCTGATAAAGTGCTTAAACTTGTTTATGTTGGATTCTATTACAAGGGCCTCTGTAACATTCCAATCTGTGTAATAGTCTTGGTTTTGATTGTCTTCAATGTTGAAATCATGTTAGTCAGGACACTAAGATCTCTAGGAATTTAAAAAGCATCCTTTTTACAAATAAAACTGGCTCCAGCATGTGAGCAGAGTATTGCATAGGTTTAAATTCTGGGAATATTGAATCCAGAGTTTTCTTTTCTGTAGAAACATATCACAGAGGAAAAGCCAGTGAAAACTCGTGAATAATGCATACTGGGTCCAACTTGCTTTGTACACCTCAAAATGGTGCTGTAATGTGACTGTAATTCTTGTTTAAAAGTGTTACACTTTTAAAATATTTTTTCCTTCTGAGGTAGAAAGGAAGGGTATTTGCTGTTTGAGGTGAATGTAACATCAACTTTAATTTTTAAAGAACATTTAGTAATGTTGTAAATAGGCCCACAGTGCTTCATGTGAGCATAATAAGAATAAATTGACACTGAGCCAAATAAAGAAACTTTATGATAGCTTGCCAAAGCCTTGTCAAAGTGACATGGTTTGGAGACCTTTTTTAAAGTAAGAGAGAGATAGAAAGGACACTGCAGCAGGTTTGGTGCACAGCAAGCTGTCACGAAGACTGCGGAAATGAGTAACCACTTTAATCGGTGTGTGGAGGTGAGGGATGCCTATAGGCTCACATTCTAATTCAAACAACAGTACTTGAGCCCACAAGAATAGATCAGCTCCTTGATTTAATAACATACAATGAAACAGCTGAAGGAAGCTGTTCAGCCCTCCATTTCTGTGCTGGATTCTTGGTAGATCAGTCCAATTTTTCCCACTCCACTGTTTTTCCCAATAGACCCACAATGTTCTTCCCTTCAAACAGTTTTCCTCTTGGGACATTACTGTTGGAATCTGCTTGTACCACCAGTTCAGGCAGCACATCCCAGCTGTGTAAATAAAAAAATTAGAGCCTGGAAGCATCTGTGGAGAAAGAAACAAAAGAAACTTAATGTTTCGAGTCCAATATGAATTCTTTGGGACTGAAAGGACTGGGAAAGTGGTGAGTCTTTTGTGGTAGAAAAGCAGGGGGTGAACAAGTGGAACAGATGATAAAGGTGCCTCCAATAAAAGGTAAAGGGAATATTAACAGTGAAGTGATATAGATAAACATTTAGGTGTTGATGGTTGGTGGTGCTAAACCTCACTGCTAACCACTGTTGTAGTTCACCATGGGGTAGGTCTTCTGCCAGTGCTACATTTTGATCTATAGGCCTGCTCGATCTAGTCTAGCCTCTAGCTAGACTAATGAAATGAGGCTGTTATCTTTAAAGGGTTCTAGTTTATTAGTAATTAGGCACAAGTAACACTGATACAAGCAATGTTATTACAGAGACTGAATGGAATGAAAATCCTTATTCTTTTGAGACCCTAACCTGTTCTTCCACTGGGTCCATGTGATATCATCATCCGTTAAGGCACTGCTCAGTATTAGCCTTTGCAGACCATATACAACAGGTTGAACCTGAATTACGCAGCTCAAAAAGGTAATGCTGCTGCTTCATACAGAGCTACTTCAAACTGAAGAAGCACTTTTTTTAAAAATTAGCTTTTGCCAAATATAAAATGATCCACAGCTCCAAGATCTGCTAAAATTAAGCAAATGAATGCAGAGAAATGGTGCATTATCTTTCTGGAATCTGATGTTTCCTTCCTTACCATGACAGTCATGAGCTGTGGAGAGGAACTGAAACAAGGTGCTGCCGCTCCTTCTGCTCCAATAATAAACAGCTCTTCATGTGCTCAACCCGCAGCCCCATTTAGCAGTGCTATAGCATGACGAGGCATTTGCATGGACTGAAAAAGGGGCTGCACTCAGAATCCCTGGTAGACAAACAGGTGGTTGGAAGAACACAGCAAGCCAGACAGCATTTTGGGGAAAGGAGAATTTAATGTTTCGGTTATTACCCTTCTTCAGGGCAGAAATAGACCATTTGGCAGCCCCCTCAAAACTTTTGTCTGTATTTCCCATGGCTAATCTACCTAGCCGGAGTACTATGGGCAATTTAGCATGGCCAAAACACGCAACCTGCACATATTCGGATTTCGGGAGGAAACTGGAACACCCAGTGGAAACCTATGCAGAAATGGGGAGAATGCGCAAACTTCACACAGTCAGCCACCCAAGGGTGGATTCATACCTAGGTTTCTGGTGCTGTGAGGCAGCAGTTCTAACCACCATGCCACTCAGATAGCAACTTTTCAGTAATGAGAGTGCGAGCAGTGGGGCTCCAAGGTTTTGGTGACTGTCCAATAACTCTTGGCTTCTTGTTAGAGGAATGTCGGTCACAGTAGCTGTAAAAGTTGAAGTCCAGTAACAGATGGAATTTTGTATTATTAGACATCACTTAGTACTTATACCCCCAAAGGGATGGTGGCTTTCTCCTTAGTGCTGCATTCTCACTGTACGTTGTGAGGGCACACCCACCCTGATGATTCTGCAGTGCTGGAGGTGGAAGCAGCATTGATTTGAACTCTGTTAGGTCTTTCTCTGTTTGGATTGTACACCAAAGACATGACTTAAAAGCTTAACTAGGCTCACTCAACTCATGGCACTGTACGAGCCTGAGGTAGCAGGCTACTGTGAAGTTAATGTGAACTAATAGTATTGTAAATATTATTCGTTGATGAAATGGTCTGTTTTGCCTTTGAGTATGGAATTGGATTTTGAATTATCTAAAGTTTCAAAGTTGCTACTGATTTGATCACCGCAGTTAGGCAAGCTGTACATGTAAATGCTTTTGTCACAATACAATTTGATTATTGTCAGATAATGTTTCTACTTGTCTAAATAGACTTCCTAGTTCCTCCAACACCTCAATGAGTATAGCATCTTTCTATAAATCCATTCAAATTAAATCCTGGTTAACTTAATTTCCATTTAAAATGGGATTGGGTTCAAAAATATGACTCTCTTTTTGAAACGCAAGATGCCAGAAAGCTGCATAGTAAATGGTATAGGCTTTAACAGGGCCTGTGACCTCCTATCTTAAATTAGATTCCAGTAGTTATTTTTGGTGAAGCGGCTTGAATGTAGCTCTGTCTTACAGTGGAACAATATTTCCCTCATTGCTCTATTCACCTCACGTATCAGCGTCAGTGGACCTGGTCCCAAACTGATGCTACTATTCTGTGAAGGCAAAATTTGCCAAGTGTTGAACTTCTTCCCCTGTATCCCTCCAATGCACGTCATGCCACCCCCCTGCCCCCCTAATCCCACCTCACGCATCTCTTGGATGATGTGTCCAAGATGGCGACCTCTTAGAGTGTAGTTTGAATATTTTACTGTTAAGCTTTTTGTTTTCTTCTCTTTTGAAATTTAAGTATGTAAGGGATTGTCCCATCCAATCAAATAAGGCTGTGAGTGAGGCTCTACAACAAACAACCCTTTAATATCGGCCTCTAATTTTCTGTTGGGGAAACAGAATTAGCACAAACAGCCCTTCCTTTTGTTAGTTTTATGGCATGGAACAATTGTGACTGTGCAGTGGAAGCCAGCATACCTTCTGAGACCAGTCCATCCTTTGAAAGTTTACTGAACCACTTCATTCTCTTCCTTCCATTGCAGCAGTTATACTGGTGGTACCTGACCTGGCAAGCTTTGTTCAGTATTTGTGGAGATTTGAGTGTCTGAGCCACTTAACCGCTAAAATCTGAAGCCTGTCTTATTTCTGTCTCTTCCAAACTAGTTCCCTTTTATTTCAGTACTTGTGATTTTCGTGGAAGAATTTTGCTCAGGGATTTTGTTCCCTCTTTACTCTCACTACCCTTTTTGGAGTTATCCTATCTAATTAGTATAAAGCTTTGAATTGCATTTATGGTGTCAGCAGGTTTTGCAACATTATTAATCAACCTTTCTTGGTATGGTGTTAAGAAAACCTAGGGCAAGATTATTTTTATTCCAAGAATGACTTTAACCTCGGTCTTTTGTGCTGTGATGCACAACAAAAAAATCCTAGGTTCACCACAGTTTACAGTTCCTGGAAATAGTTTACAGAACTTGATGTCTGCTATATTACCCTGATGGTAACAGACTCCAACCAAATATTCTAAACTGGAATGTGGGCATACTTTGGGATGTTTGTGTCATCTTGACTGATGCTACCTGATCTAGTTGATGCTCTGTTGTTTTATATTTGCACTGGAGATTGTGTGTGTGTGTGGTCCTGCACCTTGTGGCACAGAGGATTAAACTTGTCCTTTATTTTATTGAGGGTCGCAGATTAGTGGAGTTACACACTAATGCACCATAAGAAAAGCAAGGACTCTTATTACTCAGTAGAGCATGAAAGAAAGAAAAGCCAAAGGATTTGTAGCAGCGGCTCAGTTAGCTTTTCTTTTCATCCAGAAGGTGCAGACTATGTATTTTACCTATGACTCCCAGAAATTTGAATTAACCAAATTTTTAATCTCAAATTCTGGATGTATTAATTTAATGTATTCCTCTGATCAAACCACGTACTGCAGACTGATATCAGCGACAGAGATCTAATGGGTACTGAGAAGTATAGCATTCTGAATACGTAAGTCTCATGCATATAACAGTTAGTTCTCAAGTCTTCTTTCAATAATATTGTGTTATTAATGAAGTCATTGTTACCTGGTGACCTGGTGCATTGTTACCCAATGCACACTGCTCTAGAGTTGAGTTGTGGGTTGAGTCTGTGATTGCCCCAGTGTATGTTGGAGATCCAAGATAAATTATTTGTTTCCCTGATAGGTGCAAGCAAATGCTGAGAAGTAATTCTTGACATTGCCACTAATTGTTTGTGTGTCACAATACCCCCGAGTCGCATTGTGGTAATTAAGTTAGGTATTGATGTTTATGTGATGCTTACCAGGTATCTTGATTGCAGTAAGGATTGCACTTTGAGTTCAACTGAGAAATGTCTTCAGTAATTCAGAAGGCTGTCTAGAACTTCAGGAGCACAATGTCGGGGTTGGGGAGAGCAGGGAGTTTCCCTATTCTCCTTGTCCATATTTATCCTTGAATTAACATCACCAAAAAACAACTCTTATTTATTACAGGTCGGATGTCACTGTGTTTGCCTAGATATAAACACTGATTAAGACCTAATCCTTTGAAGTCCAATCTGTTAACTTTAATTATTGAGGAATTTGATTTTTTTTTCATGCTGCCAGTGGCTTTGTAATTAATAGGAGCGAACTTTAGCTTTCATTGATATCAATATTCTGGGAATTCTCAGTAGTGAGGAAGCATATATGAATGTGAGTTTTCTTTCTCATAAAATTAAAGTATAGATTTTGATTTCAAAATTTATGATGGATACACGGCAAGCATCTGAAGATGTCCAAAGATTTCAGTAGCTCAGTGTTTGTTTTATAGAATCTAGCAGAATGTTATGAAGATGCTTTGTATTGCTTGGGGGAGTTACGTTTTGAAGGATTGTGTAAAGAAAAAAAATCATTAAGTTTTGTGATCAGACCTGGAGTTGTTTCTTTAAAAGAGGTCATTGAAAGTTGACTGTGGACATTGGAGATTTTTTTTAACAAGGATGTTTTAGAAATCTCTGAGAACTCACATGACTGGTGATAACCGTTGCTTTGCTGAAGACTCTGCTGGGACTGATTTGATTAGGACTAGGAGAAGTTTTGATTTTATCTGGTTCAGTTTCAGCAAAGCCTTAGAGCCAGCAGAGTTGGACGAAAGCTTGCTAAGAATCCACTGCCCGTTTTGCAAAGAAAACCCTCTACGTTATTTCAAGGTGAAACTATTTGTTCTTTTGAAAGACTAATTGAATGCATTTTGTGAGCAAGACTTCAGAGACAACTGTGCATGGCCAGTGGCTTCACCACACATGCCAGAACGGGGGAACAAGAGCCAAGAACATTCTCCACACTACCCCTTTGCCTTCAACAACAACCCACTGGCCAAAGTGTTTTTTTCAGAAAGCCAATCCTCTACAAAGGAATTGTTTGTTGTGTTTTTGAGATATTTGGAGGGATAAACATTTTGACTTTAATTTTACTAACTGAGGGTTAACCAGTTATTGCATCTTTATTGAATAAGTCACTGTTTTTATAAACCTGTAATTGTTTGTTAAGAAACCTGGTCGATAAATGTGGTTATTGACAATCTGATATAGTTAAGGTGTTTACTTGGCCATCCCAGTAACTGGGAAACCTTTTCATTTCATGTTGCAATGAAAGGAGTAACGTGAGCAGAGCAACTGTGCATTCCTCCAACCTCAGTCATAACAAGAGACACCCTAAACTATAACTGGTTGCTGTATTTGAACATGTCACTGGTCCTGCTCCTCTGTCAGTCTGAACTAAAGTGGCTCATTACAAAAGTTTGTGTGTATGTCTGAAGGCCATAAATTAACTTAGTAATTTTGTTACGTATGATTCTGAAATATTATTCAACCCAGTGGGATTCCTGATGACTCAGTAACTCCTCCGTGGTACAGTTGGCTCAGCTTTATGTAAAAACATTCATCAGTGTTTCACATGACTAATTGTTCAACCAATACTGGTTTAAAATGACACAGTATAAAGGCATTCACGTCCATATGAAATGGTCTGGAGATTCTGCGGTAGAAATGGGATTTGTGCAACATAGTTATGTTATTGTATGGAGGATGGTCTTTAGTAATGGGGACGTTCTCTCTGGATCACTGGTTTCCTTCAGTATTGTATAATTGCTAGGGTAATGAATAATAAATGAAAATAAGAGGCCTGTAATTAAAGTTATAACCTGGGTGAACCCTGAAATGGCTTTTGGCCATTGTGATAATACGCAAGACGAATAAACAAACAGTAATTGCCAAAGAAGAGCCTGAGAATATAAAAAGTTGGTTTCATTTGTTTCCCTACATCAGTTTCATTCCTATTTTTCTTCCCAGCTCTACTTCCAAAATAAACCTACACATATTACATTTGAAGATGTCCTTTATACTATCACGCAAAACTCCTTTTGACTTTAAAGCTTGAGGACCTTGCAGTGTTTTGTAAGATGTATAGCAGTTTCACTTAAATCATCTTGAAACCTGACTTCCAGTGGGGTGGTGTAGTCTTGCTCATTCCCTGTGTGTTTTTTTTATACAATAAAATTACGTTTCAGGAATGGTTATTAGGAGCAACAGGAAGTGCATGATGTCAGTGTGGGAGGGATCCTTAAAGCTCCAAGGCTTGAGCTTCATTCCTGTTTTATCTGAGTGGACAAGAACACAAACTAGAACTGAATGATGTTGACTTAAACAGAACTGTTGAACCTTCAGCTTTTGTGGAATTGAAGGTAAATGTTCCATTTGTTGAATTTTACATTGTATGTTGTTGGCTGATTACAATTGAATCAATAGAGAAGAGCTGAGTAAGTGTGGTCACAGCCTTTGTGATATTATGTTGATGAACGTACAGTTCTCATTGGCAGACTGGGTTAAACTCTGGTTCATTCCTACAGTGTTCAGTCTATCTGATGCTGTTGTTGCCGTGGTTCAGGCTGTGCTGAGCGCCTTCCTTTACTCGAGAGCTGCTTTAATGCTTTTCTTACCTGTACCTAAACCTGTGTCATTAGCCTCCTGAGTACTATTGCCTTTTCAAAACTATTGAATTTGTGAGACTGAGAACAATCTGGAGCTTTAACTAGGTTTTGAATGTTTTCTGTAAAGTATCATTCTGCTGTGTTGAAAGATTAGGTCAATGAATCACTTTACTGGGAAGTGGAATCTTTGAGAAACAATACTCCCCTAGTACTGGATCTCACAAGCAAAAGTCCTGTAGTTTGAGTAGGGTTCACTTCTATTACATAGGCACTTATCAAATAAGTGTGTGTGTGGGGGTGGGGGTGTAGGTGTAGGTAGGTAATTTTGAGGACCTAAATTTGTGACTTAGGTTCACATTTTTTTAAACTATATTCTTTGGGGAACCAGTCTATGCAGATCTGTTTGTATATTCAGTTAATAAAGTAGCCAATACCTCTGTGTGAATTTTGCCTGTGAATGTCAACTCTCTATTTGCCACAGGGACGTTACCACTGAGACCAAGACTGACAATCCTTGTGGATTTTCACTTGCTTGGTTCTGTTATTGGTCAGGGAGATGTGTATAATCTGGTCACTTTCTGTATTTCTTTTTCTCTTTCCCTTACCAAAAGTGGCTGAAGCCAGTTTGTAATGTTCCAGCTGCAAGTTCCATGCAGACGTGGAATTGAACCCAAGCCTGTCTGGTCCATATGATTCAGTTATTGCCTGGATTTACTCACTCGGCTGTGTGTGTATGATCACTCTATCTTTGTATAAACAATAGGAAGAGCAAACTTCTTATAAAATCAGTCCAGTAGCTGAGATTGAATTAATGAAATTCACTCTTTAATGAGACAAAAGACATTGAGCAACAGATGGATTGACAATTGTTTGGCTGAGAGCTGGTGACTTCTCTCTTGATTTGGTCCATCTGCAAACAGTAGGTATGTTGGAATGATCTAGTTTCCTGAGCACAACTTTCTGAGAATTGTTTGTGCACAGTTAGACAAAAGAACATGAGCCTAATCAAGAACATTTTCAGGGTAAAGCTTACTAAGACTGCAGTTAATCACTTTATGATTAATGGGAATAAGTGCGTGCATTGTTTAATTATGGAACTGAACCAGATCAGAAAGATTTCAGCTTCAGTCCTGGTCTGTGCTGATATGTCAATCATAGTACCACAAGCATATGACTGTTTTCCACACATAAATGGTGGCATGATGGTGTACAACAGGGGTAACCTAGCAAAGTAACTTGAATAAATAATATGCTTCCCGCATGGTGTTCAAGGTGAGCTCATTCTGCTCTGCAGACCCAAAGATTGGTTTTACCAAATCAGAGTACAATCCTTAATCAGAGGCTATGTTAAAGGCTACATCAGCTTTTCGAGCAGTGATGTTAAGAAACACTTTTACTGCCCAGTAAATTTCACAAGTGGCCATTCTTCGTAGATGATCCATTGTTTGAAAATCATTCTAGTCAAACCAGTCTTCCTCTCATCTAATGTCCACTTGCTTGCAGTTTAGAGGCTGAAGCTGTGCAGAGTTTTGAAGTATGAAGCCATGTCAGTTTCTCCCTCTCATTCACTGTATCCTCCAGTACCGTCACAATAAGCTTCTTAGATTTAAAACACAGGGTTGGGAGGCCCATGCTGGCATAATGTCTGGATCTTGAATCTGCATTGCGTCAACCTGTATGGCACAATCGTGACTCGGTAATATTCTAAATGGGCTGAAGGTGATTTTGGTACCCAGTCAGGGGTGCTGAGTGCAACCAGGTGATTACTCGGCTAGGAAGGTTGAAAGTGGAAGGCTTAATAGAATGATTTAATTCCCTGCCTGAAGGGCACCAACAGCAAAAGCAGACAGTAGGCGTGTAAAGGTTTGCTGTTGCTCTGCCGAAGAGAGTAGGCAGCTTCCCAGATGTCCCCATCTTGAGCCCGGCATCAGCAAACTATAGAGGTTCATTCAATTCAAAAATCGGTCCTCTCCCTCCCTAGCCTCATAACAAATTTAGCTTAAAGGACCATTTAATGGGGGTGAATGCGTTCCTTATTTTAACCTCTGTTTGAAAATAACAGTGCATCCTGAAGGGTTGGAATCCAGGAATGCTGTCTGTGCTTTTTAATCTCATCCATACCTGATCCAAATCTGTCCAGCAATTGAAAACCCAGTGTCAAGTTTCAAATCAGGTTACTGATCCCACCTTTTACTATGTGGCACTTTAGAATGAGGGAGTAATCTGAAACTGTTCTAATTCTACAATGCCACCAGACCCGAAATAGACCATTCATCCAATCATGTCTGCTCTGCTGTTCAGTGATATCTGATAATCCTCAATTCCATTACCACTTTATTCCCATAACCCTTGATTCCTTTTCTAATTAAAAAAAAAACTGAGTTAACCTTGAATGTACTTAACAACTCAGCCTTCTGCCCTTATGAGCAGAACCATTGGAGGAATTTGCATTGCTGTGTTTACCAGTGATCAGTCAAGGCAAACGGTGCCTTGATGTTTCAGCTGTTCAGCAGAGTGGAAAGTCTATAATAATTGCTATTTGATTTCATTTTGTTCCTAAATGCCACCAATATATCAGTTTCGTGAGTGGATGCTAAGGCATATTCTAACAGTTGCTCTGAAATGTATTTTTGAAAAAGAAGCTCCTGTGTTTTTAAAAAAATTCCTTTGGAGATTGAGTGCTGTTTCTTTGTGGCTGTTTTGAAATAGTTAAAATCAATGTTTATTTAGTCCAATGTTGAAGGGAAATTGGGTCACCTTTTAGTGTGTGGTTTGAAGATTTATTGCTGGATATCCTTGTATTATTAAAGAGTTGGGAAGTAATTTCTAAGTGAAGATAGATCCTGGGTTGTCATCTTTTGCTACACTGTAGTCATGTGCAAGTAACAATGCACCAGTGCACCCACTGGCCACCAATGAAAAGTACAATTGAAGCTCCAGCATTTTGAGTCTAAAGTCATATTATTTCTAATGATGGGATCAGAAAATATGACTTTAATCCCTAGGTGTTTGTTTAATATGGATGAAGTATTTAAATTAACAATGGATTGAAAATGCTTTCTGTTCAATGGATGACTGCTGAGTAATTTGAAGTTCAGTGGTAAATGTCTCTTGCATTCAAGACTACACTTGGGGAAGGGATGTTTGGATCACTTGTGTGCAGCCTCATTTCTTTCTTTCTCTCTCTCTCTCTCTCTCTCTTCCCTGTTACCGCCCACTCCCAGTTGGACAAAATATCTTGATTCTTATCCAACTATCACTGTACATTTGATTAAAGCTTACTATTTTACTGAGTGCTGTTTCATTCTTTCTGTGCCCTGCATGTTTATATGTTCTTTGTCTGAAGAATAATGAGCTGTTTGCTACCTTCTTTGTCATCTAGGGGCCTCATTGTTTCCTTCAGTGAAACAGGGATCCTTTTGTTCTTCTCCCTGTTGGCTGCACTTGTATAGATATCAATAAGCATAGAGGAGATTATTCGCAATGGTATATTTCTAGTGTCCACAGAGAGTTGTGTTTTTGGGGCTAGTCCAGGCTGCAAATTTATTTTTGCCCCCGGCCCCCTCCCTATTTGTGACCAATGGATTAGGTGCAACGCATAATGGTTGCATTCTTTCAATAGTGCCTTACAATCCTGCTGTGAGCATAACCTAGCCCATGTTCAAATTGACTTTCCAGAGAGTAGGGTGCATGAGACCTGGATATCCTTAGTTAAATTGACCTGTTTAGCGACTTTTATGTACGAGTCTTAAATTGATCAACCGTGTATGAACACAGTCAGCAAAAGCTATTGACATTAACCTCATCATGTATCGCTTATGAATGGTGAAAACAGACTGGGGTAGGTAGCAGGTTTGCTGCTGCAACATCTATGATTATATTACATTGCTAAAATAATGAAACGGGAGACTTAAAAACAAAATTTGCCACCAGGTTGCATGAGCGATTAGTGGAGATGATCCAAAGCTTAATCAAAGATTAATGAGGAAAGAGAAGTAGAGGCAGATGGGTTGCACAAAGCACACTTAGGGGAGTAAAGGCTAATGTGTTCCCTGAAGCTGGGGGCCTGTGTCCTAGAAGTTCTTGCACTGATAGTGAATGCATTGGTTGCAGTCTTCCAAAATTCTCAATTCTCAAAAATATCGCATGGGTGTAAAACTGCAAATGTAACAATAATACTCAAAAAGAGAGGTACAGAAAGCAGAGAATAAAAAGGCCGGATAGCTGCTTATATGTAATGTTACAATCCGTTGTTAAGGAAATAGGTATAGGGTATTTACTACTAAACTATAATACAATCAGGCAGAGTCAACCCAACATTTTGAGAAAAGGAATGTTTGACAAACATCTTGGAGGTCTTTTGAGGAGGTAGCAAATGGGGTGGATAGTAGGGTATCTTCAGGTACAGCGTATTTAGTGTATTTGCAAAAAAAATTCACAATTAAGATGTTATTAAGATGAGCTCATTATTAGCATGGGTATTGGATTGGCTAACCTAACAGCAGACAGGGTTGAATTAAATGCTTAATTTCAGAAGAGCAAACTGTAATTGGCGGAGAGCCATGGATCAGTGCTGGGGCCTCAACTGCATACAATCAAAATTATTAATTTGGATGGAGAAAAAAACAAACATAGTGCTAATAAATATGCTGGTTGGAAAGTGAGGAGATGCAAAGAGTCTGTAAAAGGATAAAGATAGGATACTCCAATTGCCCATTCATTTTAACTTGAGGGCAATATGTTGTTGTTCGCCTTGGTAAGAAGAATAGAAAAGCAAAATATTTAAGTCAAAGAAGATTAAAAGTTGCCTCAGTGCAAAGGGATCTGAGTGTCCACATACGTCAAACATAGTCAACATGTAGGTACAATGAGCAACATGGAAGGCATGTTGAATCTTGCTGTTTATTGCAAGGCGTTCTGATAAAAATAGGGACATTTTTTATGATTGTACAGGGGATTACCAAGATCAGTATGGAGTACTGAGAGCAGTTTTGGCCTTCATATTTAAGGGAGAAAATACCTCTACTGGAGGCAATTCAGAAAAGACCCTCTAGGTTGATCTCAGGATGAGGCACTTCTTGATGAAGTAAGTTTGAGCAGGTTAGTCTTATACTTTGGAGTTTAGAAGAATAAAGTAATCTTACTAAAACACAAAATTCTGAGGGGACTTGACATAGTAGATGTTGAGAGGTTTTTCCCCTTCAAATCTAAAGTACGTTGTCGCCACTTAAGGTAGAGATGAGGAATTTCTTCTTAAGAGGGTCATGGGTCTTTGGAATTTTGTACGTCAGTGTGCACTGGAGGCTGAGTCATTGAATGTATTCAGGACTGAGACAAATATTTCCAGCAAGCCAAAGATGTATCCTGGCAGTTTCAGCAGCATTTCCGTCACCATATCCTACAGTTACCACTGACAAATCTCCTGTAGCAGGTTTTTATTGAAGTCTCTCCAGGCAATGCCCAGGATTTTATGTAAGCTGTGCTAATGAATGCCTTTTAACTGACATGATACCTTTGCTATCCTTCATTCCTCACTGCCATAGATTGTAATTGGTGCTACTGTTAAGACCAAAGCTGGAGGGTTGCATTTTCGCTCCAGTCCCATCAGTTCCTGAGATCCAACATAAAAATACTTCTTCCAGTCATCAAGATGACTAAGTCACTATTTTATCTGTATCAGGTTTTAAACGATAAGATCAATCAGCCTGATTTCTTAACACAATCGAGTTTCTTATCAAGATAAATCTTTTTGAATGAAAGGCGAATAAAGTTACCGTAATTGGTTAATGTACAGTCAGTAATATGTAAGTGTAAATGTTTCTGTCATAAATATCCCCAAAATACACACAGATGCACGTTCTTGCTTTGCAGAGAAAAAGTGAAACGGATTTTTCTGCTGAGATTCATGTTTTGAAAAAAAACAGTTTGGCCAGTGGGTTATTCTTGATGGGGAGGAAAGGATGGAATATGAGATGTTCCAGAGACTATTGCTCTGGTGTTGTGGTATGTGCGGCCAAGTTACCAATCATTCACATTTGCCTCTGATGCCTTGCAGACACCGCTTGTTCCTGAAATACAATGTAGAGGAAACCAAATGCAGACTGGGTGACTGCCTTGCAGACCACCCCTGTTCTTCGGCAAGAATGATCCTGATCTAAGCCCTGTTTCGATACACCATCTTGCTTTCATGCTAATGTTTCTAACCTAAGCCTGTTTCAGTATTCCGGTCAAGCCCAACACAAACTGGAAGAAACCCTTCCTTTTCCATTTTAGGTACGTTACAGGCATGAAGTTCAACAGCTTCAGGCCGTGAACCTTGTCCTCAATTTTGATTTTTCTCTTAGGCCACCCCTCAAAAAAACCTACCACCCTCACTGCCTTGTTTGCATGGCTATACTTTCAGTAGAAAATGTTATTTCTGCTATTAATACCTACTATTTACATCTACTTATCAATTATCGCACTCGCTGGCTGCTGTAAACACTCCCTTTCCCCTTTTTGTTCATGGACACCATTACCATCTGTTATATTTGCTTGTACCCCATTTTCTACCACACTTTCTCAGCCTCTTTCTGTCCTGATGAAGAATTGTATTGATCTCTGTTACTCCTATTCTTTCTACACAGATGCTGAGTTTCTCCAGCATTTTGTTTTATTTCAGATATCCAGCAACTGCAGCACTTTGCTTTTGTTTTAAATCAATCGAGATGTTCTTTTCAGTTGCATCATGTATTCACAAATGAATAGGTATTATCCTGAACTCCACAGAGGACTTTCATTTCAGAAACGGGAGCAATCAACTGGGAGGATTATTGATAGCAAGTTTGCCTCCAAATCAGTTGTGGAGTAGGAGGCTGTTAATGTTTCAGATCCAAAAAATCTTCTTTGTAACTAGTTCTTTGCACTGAATGCAAACTCCTCTGTTTCTGTCTGCATAGATGCTGTCAGACCTGCTGAGCTTTTCCAACATTTTCTGTTTTTATTTTTGATTTCCAGCGTCCACATTTGCTTCTATTTTGCTTTTATTTCCCTTCATTCATCTAGCTGGTAGACTTGTGTCTAACTGAACCAGATGCCAACAATAACTTTTCCAAGCCAGCCACTGTTGAAAAGAAACATCCCCAGCAGTGATACAGAAAAGTAAACCCAATCCCCAGCCGTGTGATTTATAGGAAGCCTGGTTCGAAAGAGAGACTCAATGTCCACAGTGAACTTTCAATGGCCCCTTGAAGAGATATGTTCACAAAACCTGCAATAAACTATTTTTTTCCACAATCATTCAAAACTTGAGTCCTCCAAGCAATATTAAGTAGGAAGCACGTTCATAACGTGACTGCAGACATATAGAATCAGAGTTTAATGGCCATGGCACTGAAGGGGGTGCAGAGGGGGTTCACTTGGTTGATTCCAGAGTTGAGAAGGTTGGTTTGTGAGGAGAGATTGAGGAGACTGGGACTATACTAATTGGAATTTAGAAGAACGAAGGGGGAATCTTGTAGAAACATATGAAATTATGATGAGAACACATAGGATAGAAGCGGAGAGGTTGTTTCCATTGACGGGTGAAACTAGAATCAGGGGGCGCAGCCTCAAAATGGGGGGTGGGGGTGGGGGAGCAGATTTAGGACAGAGTCGAGGAGGAACTTCTTCACCCAAAGGGTTGTGAATCGGACTTAAATATTTTTAAGGCACAGCATTTTGAACAGTAAAGGAACTAAGGGTTATGCTGAGTGGGTGGGTAAGTGGAGCTGAGTCCATGAAAAGATCAGCCATGATCTTATCGAATGGTGGAGCAGGCTCAAGAGGCCACATGGTCTACTTGGGCTTCTATTTCTTGGGTTCTTACGTCCGTGATGTTGGATCTCCAGACCATGTGGAGCTGCTGAATTTTGTGTGGCTATCGATCTTTAAGTCACTCTCACTGGACACTTTACTTCTCAGGTGGAGAAAGCGGTCATTATGTTTAATATTTTCCTCTATATTCTCCATTGGTGATGGGGAGGCTTTCATTGCAATCCCGTCTTCATTGTATTGGCCTTCACAGCTGATGTCTGGATCAAATTTCGCACCATTAATTCTTAAGACAGAAGATCATGTTTTGAAGCACGTACAATTCCTTTGCCAGAACGGCAATGTTGAGGTCCTTGCAATCTAGGTTTGTCATCCAGTGTTGCCAGGGATGTTAAGGTCCGCATCCATCATGATCTCATAATGAACTCTATATTCAAGAGGAAGAAGGATGGGGGAGAGTATGCAGTCGGCTGTAGTCCTGTAATATTGAAGGAGTTTGCAGTGCTCATTCTGGTTTTGATGCAGCAGCTAGTGTCTCTTGGTGGAAAACTTTGAAGATGTTAATGTACTGCTCTGAGTTGCCCTACTTTCCTGTCTGCCAGTGGGTCATAGTAAACTCTGCCTCGAAATTAGACAAGTTGTTAACAACTGGCTTCTGATAAAGCCATGAGGGTATGTGTGGGAAATCATGTCTCACTAACTTGATCAAGTTTTTTGAATAAGTAACAAAGAGGATTGATGAAGGCAGAGCAGTGGACATGATCTATATGGACTTCAGTAAGGCATTTGACAAGGTACCTTGTGGTAGACTGGTTAGCAAAGTTAGATCACATGGAATACAGGGAGAACTAGCTATTTGAATATAGAACTGGCTCGAACGTAGAAGACGGAGGAGGTGGAGCATTGCTTTTGAGACTGGAGGCCTGTGACCAGCGGTGTATCACAAGGATTGGTGCTGGGTCCACTGCTTTCTGTCATTTATGTAAATGATCAGGATGTGAACATAGGAGGTATAGTTAGTAAGTTTTGCAGATGACACCAAAATTGATGTTGTAGTGGACAGCAAAAAAGGTTACCTCACAGTACAACAGGACCTTGATCAGATGGGCCACCGGACTGAGGAGTGGCAGATGGAGTTTAATTTAGATAAATGTGAGGTGCTGCATTTTGGAAAGACAAATCAGGACAGGACTTATACACCTCATGGTAAGATCCTGGGGTGTGTTTCTGAGCAAAGAGACCTTGGAGTGCAAGTTCATAGTTCCTTGAAAGTAGAGTCGGCAGGTAGACAGGATAGTGAAGGCGGCGTTTGGTCTGCCTGCCTTTATTGGTCAGTGCATTGAGTAAAGGAGTTGGGAGGTCATGTTACGGTTATACAGGACATTGGTTAGACCACTTTTGCAGCATTGCTTGCAATTCTAATCTTCCTGCTTTAGGGAAGGATGTTGTGAAACTAGAAAGAGTTCAGAAAAGATTGACAAGGATGTTCCCATGGTTGGAGCGTTTGTGCAGTAGGGGAAGGCTGAATAGGTTGGGGCTATCTTCCCTGGAGAGTCAGAGGCTGAGGGGTGATCTTATAGAGGTTTATAAAATCATGAGGGGTATGGATATGGTGAATAGCCAAGGTCTTTTCCTCAGGGTGGGGATGCCTAAAGCTAGAGGGCATAGGTTTAAGGTGAGTGGGGATTTGAAACATAGCTTGTGCTTTAAGTTGTCTAAAGACAGACTTTGGTAGTTACTTCAGTGTGAAGTTACCCCAAGCGTGGATTTTTACATCAGAGATTTAAAAAAAACAGAAATTGCTGGAGAAACTCACCAAGTCTGGCAACATCTGTGGAGAGAAGGCAGAATCGACGTTTCAGGTCCAGTTCTTCAGAACTGCTGTGAAGAAGGGTTGCTGGACCAAAATGTTGAGTCTGCTTTCTCTCTCAAATGCTGCCAGTCCTGCTGAGGTTCTCCGGCAATTTCTGTTTCTCTTTCACATTTCCAGCATCCTGTTTTTTTTTTTTGTGTACAACAGACCCTGCTGAAAACTGCCCCTGGTTTCAGTTATGCACCACTGCAGTTTACTCTTGCCTAATACAAAACAGGAATAGCTGCAGTGAGTGCCTAAAGAGAGCTGCTGGATTTGGTTACCTTTGTTTAGCTTGCTGGACACGATGTTGGTTGTTTGATCATGAGTGCACTTTTTACGTTCTATCAGTGTAGACTTGAAAGATAAGTTTAAGAGCTTGAATAATGGACTTATTTAGTCATCCTGGCTGTGAGCCAGTCAATTTTATTAAAAAAAAGACTTGTTACATTTTCCATCAACTGTATATTTAAACAAAAAGACCATCATGACTTTCTCCAGGCTCCCTTTCTACAGGGTATAAATCAGCCACGAATTTTGTATGTGCAATACTGGGTTTAACGGTGAAGGCTTGCGACAGACACACTGTGTGTGTGTGAGTGAGAATGTATATACAGATGTATACTCACTGCTTTACTGACTAGATTAGGTCATCAATAGCCACAGTTTCCAAACAAGTGGCAGAATCTTGACTGTTGAGGGAGTGGTAGGTGATGTTTCCAAGAGATTAATGTGCTTTTCCGGCGACAGCCCCTTGAATGCAGAAGTTTATTTAGTTCATGATTGCTTGGGAATTTTTGGTATATCGGACATCTGCTTCCAAGTGGCTGAGTTGTATCTGCTGCAGTCATGACGTTGAAGCTGCCCTAATTCAAATAGAATTTTTACCTTTGCACTTGTTTTCCAGTGATTGTCTGTAACTTGATTGTCATGTTGCTGTCTGTTCTGTTGGCAGGACATATAACCCTCCTACGTTTTAGGGAGGAAGGCATTTAGTGTCTTAGTGCTCAGCTTGTTGATAGCCTGCGTTTGCAGCCTCTGACAGCTCTGAGCTCATTATTTGGACTTTCATATTGGGAGACTGAAGCAGTGTTTTTTTAAATGTGTGGGTAGAAACTACAACTGGTCCCTATGTTGTTGTTCCATTATTTTGCCTCAGAAATGGTGATGTTCATGGTAAGGCTCCAGATGAAATGTTGATTGTGGGGAGGTTAAGCCATGACCTAGCGTAATTCATTGTGGATTGTGTGAAAACTAATTTTGACGGACATTTTTTCTGTTTTAGTCATAGAGTTGGAAAACAGACCTTTGGTCCAACTTGTCCATGCCAACCAGGTATCAAAAATAAATCTAATCCCATTTGCCAGCATTCAGCCCATATCCCTCTATACCCTTCCTAATCATATACCCATCCAGATGCCTTGTAAATGTTGTAATTGTGCCAGCTACCTCCACTTCCTCTGGCAGCTCATTCCATGTATGCACAACCCTCTGTGTGGAAAATGTTGCCCCTCGGGTCCCTTTTTAACTCTTTCCCCTCTCACCTGGACGAAAGACCTTCTAATCACCCTCTCCCTCTTGATGTTATAAACTTCTATAAAGTCACCCCTAACCCTCCAGTGCTCCAGGGACAAAAGCTCCAGACTATTCAGCCTCTCCCTGTAGCTCAAACTTTCCAGTCCTGGCAACATCCTTGTAAATCTTTTCTGAACCCTTTCAAGTTTAACAAGATCTTTCCTTGAGCAGGGAGACTGGAATTGAATGCAGTATTCTAAAACTGGCCTTACCAACGTTTTGTACAACTGTAACAGGACATCCCATCTCCTATACTCAAAGCACTGACCAGTGAATGCGAATGTACCAAATGCGTTCTTCACCATCCTGTTTATCTGTGACTCAACTTTCAAGGAACTATGAACTTGCACCACTAGGTTTCTTTGTTCGGCAGCACTCCCCAGGGCCCTACCATTACTTGCATAAGTCCTGCCCTGATTTGCCTTTCCAAAATGCAACACCTCACACTTATCTAAATTAAACTCCATCTGCCACTCCTTGACTCATTGGCCTATCTGATCAAGGTCTCGTTGCACTCTGAGAGAGCCATCTTCACTGTCTACTACACCACAATTTTGGTGTTATCTGCAAACTTACTAACCATACCTCCGATATTCACACCAAATCATTTAAATAAATGACAAAAAATAGCAGACCCAGCACCGATTTCTTGTGGCACACAGTTTGTCGTGGGCCTCTTGTCTGAGAAACAACCCTTTACCTCCTACCTTCTGGTCAATTTTCTACCCAATTGGCTAGCTCTCCCTGCATTCCATGTGATGTAACCTTGCTAACCAGTCTACCATGCAGAACCTTGTCAAACACCTTTCTGAAGTCCATATAGACAACGTCTACCGCTCTGCCTTCATCAAACTTCTTTGTCATCACTTCAGAAATCTCAAATCAAGTTGGTGAGACACGCACAACGCCATGTTGACTACCCGTAATTTATGCTTGCCTTTCCAAATGCATGTAAACCCTGTCCCTCAGAATCCCTTCTAATAACTGACCTACTACTGGCATCAGGCTCACCAGTCTATCGTTCCCAGGATTTTCTGTACAGCCATTCTTAAACAGTGGCACCACATTAGCCAACCTCCAGTCTTCCAGGACCTCACCCGTGGCTATCGATGATACAGATATCTCGGCAAGGAGGCCAGTAATCTCTTCCCTAGCTTTCCACAATATTCTGTGATATACCTGATCAGGTCTTCGGGATTTATCCACCTTTAACCATTTTAAGACATCCAGCACCATGTCTTCTGTAATATGGATGCTTTTTGAGATATCACTATCTATTTCCCCATGTTCCCTACTTTCCATATCCTTCTCCACAGTAAATATTGTCACCAAATACTCATTTAGTGTCTCATCGCACGCCTGTGGTTTCACACATAGAAGGCCTTTTGATCCTTAAGGGGTCCAATTCTCTCGTTACTTAGTCTTTTGCCCTTAATTTATTTTTAGAATCTCTGACAAACAGTGTTAAGGAAATTCCAAAGAGAGCTCATCTCCTCTTTTGCCCTCTTGATTTCCCCCTTAGGTATGCTCCTACCGCCCTTATACTCCTCCAGATATTCATTTGATCCCAACTGTCCAGCTGACACATGCCTCCTTTTTCTTGACCAGAGCCTCAATTTCTCTGTTCATCAAGCATTCCCTACACCTACCAGCCTTGCCTTTCCCATAAACGTGAATATACTGTCTCTGGACTCTCATTATCTCATTTTTGAAGGCCTCCCACTTTCCAACTGTCCCTTTACCTGCAAATAGCCTCCCTCAATGAACTTTTGAAAGTTCTTGCCTAATTCTGTCAAACTTGGCCTTACTCCAGTATAAAACTACTAAACTTTTAGATCAGGTCTATCCTTCTCCTTAACTATTTTATATCCTGTTAGCTGATCTTCTCCTCCAACTTCAGAACAGGTTTGTGCCATCTACCTTTATGTTAAGTGTGGTGATTTGACACAGTATGAACAGTGTATTTTGTTGAAGCATCTTGCTTTTGGTATGGAGGCTAATTGTCATCAAGCCTAAATGAATTAATTCTGTAAGTAAAATTGCAGGAATAAAACTGTTTGTAACACTGAAGTCAACTTGTAGTATATTTATATATGGACAAATTTTAGTGCTGCACTGGCTCTCCCTGTTGAATGCGGTTGGAATTAATGTCATGCAGAAGGTTGAGTAAAAGCTGGTATCCGACCCTGGCACAGAGCCTCTTCATTCAGCCCAGTGTGTTATGTTGTTAGTAGAGCCTGGAGAGCTGTGGAAGAAGCATAATTGGGACTGTACTGAAACACCTAGTTTGCTTGAAGTTCTTGATGTTCTAATTGAACGGTTCTTTTGACTGTTCAATTGATTGGTTTAAAGGAGATATGGTAGTACAACTTTAAGCAAATGGAACATTGTCTTTCTGTGGGAACAGTTACTCCGCAGTGGTTAGCCCCAATAGCATTTTGAATTGTATATTTTTTTTCTTAGCCCCATCAAACATTTGAAATTTGAACGGTCTAGTTCAGCTTTGTAGGTGTTAGATATTTTTGTTGAAATGGGGTGAGGCTCGACTCCAAAGGAAGTCCTTCTCTTCCAGGAAGCAAAGAGTAAAAGAAAGACTTCAGCTTACATTGTACCTTCTACCTTGTGCTTTTTGCATCCCAAAGAACTTTACATGCAATAAAGTATTTAAATGCGGTCACCTGTGTAAGAAATGTGACAGTAAGATCAGGAATAGCAAGATCCCACAATTAATTAGGAAGTAAAGATAAAATCATCCTTTACATTAGATAAGGGATAAATACTGAATTCTTCAACTTCTTTTCAAATTGTACCATGAGTTTCTTTTCCATCTACTTGAGAGGTCAAACAGGGCTTCAGTGAAATGTCTTTTCAAAAACATGGCTCCCAATCACACAGCATTGCCTCAGTATAATGAACGCACAAGTTAGGAGTGGAAGTAGGCCTCTTGGCTCTTTGGGCCTGCTCCACCACTCAATAAGATGATGGCTGATGTGAATACTTCACATTCCCACCGACCCCGATTTAACCTTTCACTCCCTTGCTTGTCGAGAATCTATCTACCTCTGCCTTAAAAATATTCAAAGACGTTACTTCCCATATTCTTTTTGAGGAAGAGAGCCCCAAAGACACTCCATCCTCTAAGAAAAATGATGACCCACTACGGTGGTGTCATCAGCAAATATTGTAAATGGAGTTAGAGCTGAATTTGGTCACATAGGCGTGAGTGTGTGTGGAGTATAGTAGAGGGCTGTCCTGATTTACAGCTATTTCTGGGATGTTACTTGAATCTAATATAGTGAAGACTTATGCAAAATAGCTGTTCAGTTCATCATCCATCCACTAATTTTCCACTATTATTCCACCAGACTTCCTTCTGTAAGACTAACCTCCACTTTGTTTACTCTTTTTTCTTTTTAAATATCTGCAAGAATTCTCGTTCTGTTTTAATATTTCTAGCTAATTTACTCTCCTTACTCTGATTTGTTCCTTCCTTCTTTTAATTTTTCAGTCAATTTTTGCTTTTGTTTTCATGTCTGTCCAACCTACTTCAATACTTGACCGGAGTTGCAGCCTACGTAAGTGTGCTCGGGTTTCCAGAGTGGGACTCGAACCTGGAAATTTCTACAGCTGAGGTGAGGGGCTACTAACTGAACCATGGCTGACATCTGAAGTGCAGTATTCAAAACGTGTTCCTAAAGAATTCAAAACATCCTGTGTCCACTCAGCCTGCACCTTTTTTGTTTGGATTTTGTACAGGTCTGTGAGCTGTAGATGCTGCAGGGCAGCTACGGGTTTGGCTTTCATTCTTTGGTGTGCCTCTGCCTGGTTCAGTTTGCTTCATGGGTTCGTTGTGTGCAAACATGTTCAGCATCTTGAAACCCTATCTTACCCCAGGGGTCAAAGTAACTTTTCACTCAGTGGTGCTCCAATTTCTGCTCATTTAGACTAAATGAATCCACCACCTTGTTGTGAGTAAAACCACAAAACCTGCTGTTGAATGGCTGAAATTAAGCATCACCCCTTTGATGAGTTTGCTGTGGGGTTGGTTCAGGCTTCGCAACAGTTTTCTTAATTCTGTGTTCCTTTTCGTTCATTTGCCTTTTTAATCTATTTAACCCTCAAGGCTTCTGTTCTTGGAGATGCTCTGCCCTTTTGAGGGGATGAGTGATTAGATAGTATATGCTCCCTGAGCGCTCCAGTCTGTACTGTTGTGGTGACTGTAAACCCTTGGCTGGAGGGCAAAGATCAACACAAGTCATTCAGAAAGACCTAAGTTTCAAAATCCCCCCCCCCACCCCCAGCCTCATCCCATGACCAACCCTCCCTCTCATCCCCGCTCCCTGACCTGACACAACCTGTCCATCTTCCCTCCCACCTATCCACCCGTCCCACCTCACTGACCAATCCCCACCACTCCCTACCTGCACTCACCTATCACCATCCCACCTACCTTCCCCAGACCCACCCCTCCTCTCTATTTATTTCAGAGTTCCCTTCCCCTCCCCCATTTCTGAAGAAGGGTCCTGACCCGAAACGTCAACTTTCTTGCTCCTCTGATGCTGCGTCATCTGCTGTGTTCCTCCAGCTCCACGCTGTGTTATTTCTGACTCCGATATCTGCAGTTCTTACTATCCTGAGATCTAAGCTATTATTTCAGTGCTTAAAAATACTGACTCTGATCTGTGTAATTTTCTGCATTTCTAGTAAATTGCAAACGCATGTTTAGAATTGAATCAGTCACCATGTTGAGTGTGTGACAAAGAGCAATTATCTCAGCACATCTCTCTGGTGTGAGCTTTCATTCATTTATTTGAAATAACCCATGAAACGTGGGTTATAAATAAACGATTTACATAACTCTACTTCTGGAAAAAAAATGGATGTCTTCCACCTATTCTTCGAGGTGCCCGGCCCTTTCCCTTTCCTGCATCCCTCCCACCCTTGACCTATTTGAATGGAATATCAAATTCCCAGTGGAAACAAAACAAAGGAATTGTTCAAAATTTCACCGAAGCCGAAAATAATTGGTGACGAAGAGAAGGTCAATGTGTGGAGAATTGTAGCTTGACATATTACTCCCTGTTCTTGTGTCCAAAAAAGGTGATGTAGCCATTTTTGGACTGTTAGCACAGTGGAGTGCGACCTGTGCAGAGAGAGTTTAACATTTTTATTCCTTCTGGGCCAGAAGCAGTCTTTTGAAGGGCTTAGGCCCGAAACGTCAAGTTTTCCTCCTCCTATGATGCTGCTTGACCTGCTGTGTTCATCCAGCCCCATGCTTGTTATCTCGGATTCTCCAGCATCTGCAGTACCTTTTATCCCTTCTAAAGAAGGCGTTTGGTTTTAATATTGTGTCTTGGCTTCCAGCACCCAAAGATATGGGAGAAAATTAATATAAATTTTGTTTCTCATTTGCATGAGCTTCACCTGTACCAGGTAATATCTTAATCCAAGAAAGACAGCTGCGCACAACTGAGTATTTTGTATTTCTGTCCGAGGAGGTGTGTGCACGCAAATTAGTCCCGTTTACTTTTCTAATTCGGCACCTTAATCCCAACGAGTGCAGACATAAACACATGAACACGTACCCACGTAAAGAGTTTTGGGTACTGGGTAGTACATAATCTGCTGCTGCACAGCCCAATGCTCTTGTGCCACTCTGCTGTACCACACTCTGGATCATGGGGTGGGTGTGGTCTAATATAATGGTCTGAGCACTGATTGGTAACACATGAGCCAATCTGGATTGGAGCCCAAATTCAAAAGATAGACCTGATTATACAATACCTTTCATGACATGGGATAATATAGAACATGTGATACCGTTCTGAACTACTCCAGAGCACTTTTTCTATTCTGCTGAGTACTGAACTGTAGATCATTGTAATGTTGGAAATCTGCAAATTAAAAGCAGCTACAAACAGCAACATGATCTGTTTGTAATGATCTTGTTTGACAGATGAGATGCTGACCTAGGCACCGGACACAACACCCCAGTTTTTGAGATAGAAATAGCAGGAACTGCAGACGCTGGAGAATCTG
>JAHRHZ010000084.1:16121609-16224402 GCA_024137785.1 Ginglymostoma cirratum | reverse complement strand
CAGAAGGGTCTTGACCCGAAACGTCAGCTTTCCTGCTCCTCTGATGCTGCTCGGCCTGCTATGTTCATCCAGGTCCACAACGTTTTATCTCAGATTCTCCAGCATCGGCAGTTCCTACTATCTCTGTAACAGACTAGAGAAGGATGTGGACAGGTTAGGAGAGTGGGCAAAGAAGTGGCAGATGGAATACAGTGTGGAAAAGTGTGAGGTCATGCACTTTGCTAAGAAGAATAGAGGCATGGATTATTTTCTAAATGGAGAGAAAATTCAGAAGTCTGAAGTGCAAAGGGACTTGGGAGTCTTAGTCCAAGATTCTGTTAAAGTAAATTTGCAGGTTGAGTCAGTAGTTAGGAAGGCAAATACAGTGTTGGTGTTTATCTTGAGAGGACTAGAATATACAAGTAGGGATGTCCTTCTGAGGCTTTATAAAGCTCTGGTCAGACCACATTTAGAGTATTGTGAGCAATTTTGGGCCCCATACCTCAGGAAGAATGTGCTGGCCCTGGAGAAGGTACAGAGGAGGTTCACAAGAATGATCCAGGAATGAAAAGCTTCACACATGAGGAACATTTGAGGACTCTGAGTTTATATTTGATGGAGTTTGGAAGGATAAGGAGAGATCTAATTGAAACTTAGAGAATACTGAATGGCCTGAACAGAGTGGACATTGGGAAGTTGTTTCCGTTGGCAGGAGAGACGAAGACCCGAGGGCACAGCCTTCGGATGAAGGGAAGACCCTGTAGAATGGGGATAAGGAGAAACTTCTTCAGCCAGAGCGTGGTGAATCTGTGGAATTCATTGCCACAGAAGACTGTGGAGGCCAGGTCATTTTGAGTATGTTTAAGACAGAGGTAGATAGGTTCTTGATTGTCAAGGGGATCAAGGGTTAAGAGGAGAAAGTGGGAGAATGGGGTTAAAAAACTTAACAGTCATGATTGAATGATGGAGCAGACTCAAAAGGCCAAATGGCCCAATTTTGGTTCCTATATCTTATAGTCTCACTGTTAAACTGAACTCCTTCCCCGCTTCCCAGACCTAACCCTTGCTAGGCCCAAAACAATCCAACCATCCCAACCTTTTCCAAATGCCCATGAGCTATCTGATCCCCTTCCCATCAGGTGCCCTGGCACCATATTTACATGGCAGCCTGCTACCCCACCATCCATTCACCTTACGTGCTAACCTCACATTTACCTTGTGATACAGTGTAGCTACTGTCATTGGCCCGATAAGTCAGTGAAATTTTTCCTTTGCTAGTTCTTCCCTCTGCCTAAGTTGATTTTATATTTTGATGTTTTGGACCAGGATACTTCTCATTACTGTATGGATCTCATCTGTTATTAGCAGAACCACTCACCTTCTTTTCTTCCTGCCCTTCAAAAGTATCAAATCCCTTAAAATATTCAAATCCCAGCCTTGGGTCACCTTACAGTCAGATCTCTGTAATGACAGTCGTATACATTTATTATTATTTGTGTTATCGATTCCTTCATTTTACAAATGCTGCGTACAATCCAAAAAAAATCTTCTAATTCTGTCTTTTTAAATGTTGGTGCACTGTTAAGTTTGTACACGGTCCCCTCCTGTCTCACACTGGTTATCATTACCCCAGCACTAACTTGCACTATTGCCTTCTCATTTTTCTTTTCCAAATCTTCCCTTGTGTGAACCTTCTGCCCCTGTACCCACAATTTAATTTAGTCCGTGGACTAACTCAGTTGGTGTTGCCCATGTCAACAAACGTCACAGGTAGGCAGGGTGATTAAGAAGGTGTTTAGCACGCTTGCCTTCATTGCTCAGACAACTGAGTATAGGAGTTGAGACGTCATGTTGAGGTTGTACAGGATGCTGGTGAGGCCTCTTCTGGAATACTGTGAGCAGCTCCGGTCGCCCTGCTATAGGAAGGATATTATTAAACTGGAGAGGGTTCAGAAAAGATTTACCAGGATGTTGCCAGGAATGGAGGGTTTGAGTTGTAAAAGTAGACTGGATAGGCTGGTACCTTTTTCACTGGAGCCTAGGAGATTGAGGGTTGACCTTACTGAGGTTTATAAAATCATAAGGGGCATAATTAAGGTGAATGACAGGGGTCTTTTCTCCCAGGGTGGGGAATTCTAAACCAAGGAGTGTTATTTTTAAGGTGAGTGGGCAAAGTATTAAAAAGGACACGAGGGGTGACATATTTACACAGAGAGTGGGTAGTGTGTGGGACGAACTGCCAGATAAAGTGGTGGATGTAGGTGCAGTTACAGTGTTTAAAAGACCTTTGGATAAGTACATGAATAGGAAAGGTATGGAGGGATATGGGCCAGGAGCAGACAGGTGGAACTAGTTTAGTTTGGGAACATGGTTGGCATGGACTGGTTGGATCATCTGTTTCCATGCTCTATGACTATAACTCTAAAGGCCTCCCTTCAGTCGTGGTGTTCTCACCCACCCTTGGGGCCTCTCTCCTCTCTGCAATGTGCAACATTTGAATTTGGATCTTTGCAGACCAATTTCTCCTTGGCACAGTTCACTGTCTCACAACGTTTCTGAAATGGGTTATTTGGCAATAGTTTATTTTGTCTCCTACCATCAGTATTTCTTCTCTTGATTTTTATATATATTTTTTAAAAGCTCCCAATGGATGAAACACACTTTCTTTGTGATTTTTTTTTTTGTCTTAAAATTGGAAGTTCGGAGCACAATGGCAATACGATATATAAAGTAAGAACTCCAATTTGTCTTCCTATCCCATCCCCAAGCTGTGGATAACTGGACCTTGGCATGTTCCACTGCAGCACGAGTCATTAGAAGCAGATGGAGCTCCAAGAGTTTTGTGGAGAGAGAGGCAAATGAAGGAGAATTATCTCTGGGTCTCTAACAACAAGTTGGTACAGAACTAAGAATAACTTGATCATACATGTTGCATGGCCTCTGGGCTGAAGAGGTAGTGGAGAGGAACCTTGTATTTTGGACCATACCCATTTTGACCCCTCTGTATTTATTACATCAGCTTCCACATAGATGCACATGTTTAAAACGATGTCAATGGTGTAACCTTTGTGGAAAGTTGAGATGAACTGATTTCAGCACAAGTTCATCTGCACACTTCCAGTGTTCCTCACTGGTTCGAGAGCTGCCTCCGGTAGAGGTTTTGCAATCCACCCAAAGCTGCAGGTTGGGACCTTCTACATTGGCTGAGGTTGGCTATCTTAACAACAATTTTGAAATGAAAATAGGTTTGAAAAGTTTCCCAACCTCCTGGATGTGTACGAGAAAAAGTGATGTGCTTAACCATTTATTAGTTATAATTTCTTAGCACTTATGCTCATGTCACTGTAATTTGGCTGACTGTACAGTATTGGCTGGTTTGTAACAGATGAATTAAACTGTAAACTGATAAACTATAATTAGTGAATGGGGATTGCAGAGCTATGCCATTGGTTGGTCCTGTTCCTAACCCAGGCATTAAGCTGCATGTTAGCACTGCTCTGGCAGTCTTCATATCACAGGAAACCATTTGGACTGAGATATCTGTGTAGTTTTTGGCTGGGTGGGGGTGATGGTAGGAGGACATGCATACTTGATGCACAATTACCTTGCACAATGATGAGTGCTGCATCAAATAAACAGGCTTTTATTTTCAAAATTACTAAAGTTACTTTACAGAAGGGTCCATGAATCACTTCTTTTATTATTTTCGGCCAATTTAAATATTGTGCAGTTTGCATGGGACCAATGTGCTTTCTTCAGGCTTGTGCATCCTGGCACAGCTACAAGATTTTACAATGGCAGTGTTTCAGTGCAGCCAACAAAACTGAATACTCCAGTAACTGAGACTCTGGTGTTGCTGATAATTTATTACACTACGTACAGTCGCACTTTCTATCTGGCACTGGAGAATTGTATGTCCTCTCTGTTTTTAAATGTGTATCTTTGATTTAAGCAACATGTGTCATCCTCCAACTGAAAAGACAGGCAGGTGGTATGTTCCTTCACCTCTGCTATTACCATCATAACTGACACTATAAGAATGCAGTAAAGCAGGTCCAAGCTGTTTTATTTTCTTTCCCTCCAACCTTTTCTTCTTTGCCTCAAACATTGTCCCAACAACAGACCCCAACCCTATCACTGCCCAATTGCACTACTTGAGGGATTTGACATAAAGAAAACTTTCCATCAGGCCTAACATGCTAATTGATGTTGGAAAAGTTACGTCCTTGCACGTCATTTGTTCTTTGTTGCTCTGTATTTCTAATCTTGGCTTTGTAGCACATCTTCTGGCACACAACCAGGCTGTGAGGAAAGGCCTGTGCTACGCAATGAAGCCTTTTTCTGTTGGGTTTTGTTTGCTAAGCAATAAAGGGTACTCCTGGTCTGAGCAAAGTATTTGCAAACTGCGTATTATGTTGCTGGAGGTTTGGTATAAAAATCTACATGTGTATTCCACAATTAGCCCATTTACAACGTGATCTCGTGAACTTTTGACATTTTATTGATTATCTCCCGCAGCTGTTTATCTCGCTATGGAATTTTGATTAGATTTAGTTGGTTCAAGGGCTGTCTGGTCACTTACATTGATGATGATGATCTCTTTTAGGGGTTTGGTATGGTACATTATATTTTGAAAATTAAGAGTACCCCTCAGACTGTTTGTCTTCCTACACTGAGCTCAGTGGTGTTGCTGTGGTGAGATTTGTCTTATTTGTGCAGCTGACAGCTGAATATCCAATTTTTAAACTTAAATCATGTCTTGTTAAAGTACACATCTGTTGCAATGCACATTTAACATACTTGTAGCATTCAATAAAGTTCAAAAATTGTGTTGATTTCACTGTGGGGGGAATAGAGCACAATTTTTATAACTGATTAAATCTGAGTTAAAGCAATGGCTAAAGAATACAACCTAGATTTTGATAAAGAATTAGCTCAGAGGAAGGAGTAAGTAGTTTTTGCAGGAATGATGCATGTCCTTGCAGATGGACTGAGTGGGAAGCCAGTCTAGGATTGGTGCTGAAATCTAAGCTGATCTTGGGCTAAAATGAGAAAACAAAAATGTGGGAGAAACACAATGGCTCATTGAGTATCTGTGCAGCAAGAAAAATAGTTGAGGTTTTAGGTCAGCAGTGGTCATCCAAAATGTTGTCTGCCCATGTCTTAAATTGCACCAAGACCCAATTTTCTCATCACAGCTCTGTTCACTGACCTATGTTGGCTGACAGTCAAGCAATGCCTCAGTTTTAAAATTATAACTCATGTTTTCTGTTCCCTTTTTATTGTCTTTCTGCTCCTACCCTATTTGTGTAATCTCGTCCAGCCCCGCTAACCTCTGAGTTATCTGTACACCCCTAATTCTGACCTATTAGTCAGGCAGGCTTTGTTTAAATTTTTAAACCAAGCAGGTTGACTCTGATTGGTAAGAATATTGCTCTGAGAAAGGAATCAGCAGGTGGCTGTCATTTATTTTGTTGAGTTGGTTCCAGTGCAGTGCATGGACATGTTCTTTCTGTCTGCAAAGATCACAGGCCTGTGTGTTAATTTATTTAGCTTACATGAAATGTATATGCACCACAATGTGAGTCCGACTGACGATCCTAAACAGGTTGTCAGTGTAATTCCTGGTACAGTCAGGATTATCCAGCAGATGCTGACCTGTTGCAGATTCATATCTAATGTTAAACATTGTATTGAGAGTTTTTCAAGCATGGGCAGGTTGCTTATGGTCAGTATCTTGCTTATTGTGAACAGTTGAAGGGAGATTCATTTGACATGATCACCCAGTCTTTGAGAAGCGTATCCTACATATGGCAACACATCAGTACTAAAGTTCTTTTTGAAACTCATTCACTGGATGTGGATGTCATTGGCCGGACCAATATTTACTGGTCATTCCTAATTATCCAGATGGTAGTTTAGTCAGCCACATTGCTGTGGGCCTGGATTTACGTCGGCCCAACCATGTAAGGATGGCAGATTTCCGTCCCTGAAGGACATTTGTGAACCAGATTTCCAGATTTTCCAGAAATTGGCAACAGTTTCTTGGTCGTCATTAGATTCTTAATCCCAGATTTTTAAAAAAATTTCTGCCATCTGCCGTGGCAGGATTTGAATCTAGTTCCCCAGAACGTTATCCGCGTCTCTGGATTAATGGCATAGTGATTGTCATTTGTATAATGGGCAAAACGGCTCTTTTTGTGTAAAGTTGTGTGTGATTCTGCTTGACAATATCTCAACCAATCAGAGTCCATTTGCCAACCAATCAGCACTCCATTCTTGTGGTATAACTGTTGGTTTTCTCCTTAAAAATGCATTCTTGTGAAATGTCCTGATGAATGCAAGAAAAAAAACTTCCTTTTAAGCAATTCTCTGTTTTGTCTAGTTTAGACTTATCAAAATAGCCTGGTGTAAGATAACGCAGTGTGGAGCTGGAGGAGCACAGCTCATGAAGAAGGGCCCCGACCCAAAACGTCAGCTTTCCTGCTCCTCTGATGCTGCCTGGCCTGCTGAGCTCTTCCAGCTCCACACTGTGTTATCTCTGACTCCAGCATCAGCAGTTCTTGCTATTCTTACTATCTCTGAGCCCGGTGTAAGGTAGGAGAAGTAATAGAGGAAACATGAATTTCTCGGTTGTCTTGCTGTTAGCTATGGGAGTGGCTACAGCAGATGATCAGAGTGATGATGCTTACATCACAAGAACCTATAAGCATTGCACAGCGCCAACCACAACAAAGAATCCTGAACCTTGTTGCAAATTAACACTACAGAAGCCCGCAATGGTTGTACCCAAACTAGAGTACTCTTGGTTAACCTTCACATTAAATACTATCACAGATGTTTGGAGCATAATTGGTTTGTGACTGATCAAAGTGATAGATTTGAGGGAGGGGATTCAACGGCTTTGGGCCCAAGAGGAGGTAGGTGAAGTGATAGGTACATTTGTGCCACTAAGCAACCATCTAAGCTTCTAGGGCAACGTACAAAAGTGTTATCAGCTTGAGCCTCTTGTCAGAGAATTGAGGCTCCGAAATGAGAGGAAATCTCACAAAGGAATGAAAGATAACAAGCGTAATTGGAAAAGGTTAATCTGGAGCACTGTATTAAATTGAACTGCGGATAGATGGCAAGAGGAGACTTGGGCTCATGTTGAGAAATGTATCTTCTCACACAATGAGAGTCATGCTGGAATGATAACTTGTCTTTTTGTCCAATGTCCACCCTATCCACTTAATAGAGGTTACTAGGTAGCAATCAGCTGGAAGTGACTAAGCAAACCTTTTCTATTTAATTTTCTTTCCAATGCAGAGGCATTGAAGCCAAAAGTAGCACTTCTATTTCTACTTCTGTCCAGTTAGAAAACTGTGATTTATGTCCATGTATTTTTAAAAACAATGCAGATTTCAGAATATAAAATGAGAGGAAATCTTTTGAACTCCATTGATTCTGCTTCTGACCGTTCCAACATTCTTTACAATAGTCCCACATATGTGACCCATGTGACCTCCTCCCAAGATATTTCCTCTGCTGGAAGTAATGTGGTGAAAGCTGTTTGTTAACCCCAAGGACTACATTGCAATTCCTGCAGCATTGAAAATGGAATGAGCTCACTGTATAGTGGGTCAGATTCTTTCATCGTAAATTCTCATCGTCTGAAACATTTACTGAAGTTATGGACTTCAGTGAAGCCTTTGATAAGGTTCCACATGGTAGGCTATTGGAGAAAATGCAGACGCATGGGATTGAGGGAGATTTAGCAGTTTGGATTAGAAACTGGATTTCTGAAAGAAGGCAAAGAGTGGTGGTTGATGGAAAATATTCAGCCTGGAGTCCGCTTACTAGTGGTGTGCCACAAGGATCTGTTTTGGGACCACTGCTGTTTGTCATTTTCATAAATGACTTGGACGCAGACATAGGTGGATGGGTTAGTAAGTTTGCAGATGACACTAAAGTCGGTGAAGTGGTGGACAGTGTGGAAGAATGTTGCAGGTTGCAGGGAGACTTGGATAAACTGCAGAATTGGGCTGAAAGGTGGCAAATGGAGTTCAATGCAGATAAATGTGAGGTGATGCACTTTGGGAAGAATAATAGGAAGGCAGAATACTGGGTCAATGGAAAGATTCTTGGTAGTGTGGATGTGCAGAGGGATCTTGGAGTCCAGGTACATAGATCCCTGAAAGTTGCCACCCAGGTTGATAGTGCTGTTAAGAAGGAATACGGTGTGTTAGGTTTCATTGGTGGAGGGATTGAGTTCCGGAGCCGTGATGTCATGCTGCAACTGTACAAAATGCTAGTGCGGCTTCACTTGGAATATTGCGTACAGTTCTGGTTGCCCCATTACAGGAAGGATGTGGAAGCATTGGAAAAGGTACAGAGGAGATTTACCAGGATGTTGCCTGGTCTGGAGCGAAGGTCTTATGAGGAAAGGCTGAGGGACTTGGGTCTGTTCTCATTGGAGAGAAGAAGGCTAAGAGGCGATTTGATAGAGACCTACAAAACGATCAGAGGATTAGATAGGGTGGACAGTGAGAGTCTTTTTCCTAGGATGATGACGTCGGCTAGTACGAGGGGGCATAGCTGCAAATTGAGGGGTGATACATTTAAGACAGATGTCAGAGGCAGGTTCTTTACTCAGGGAGTGGTAAGGGCGTGGAATGCCCTGCCTGCCAATGTAGTTAACTCGGCCACATTAGGGGCATTTAAACAGTCCTTGGATAAGCATATGGATGATGATGGGATAGTGTAGGGGGTGGGCTTAGATTAGTTCACAGGTCGGCGCAACATCGAGGGCCGAAGGGCCTGTTCTGCGCTGTATTGCTCTATGAAAGAGTGCAGGAAGATTAGTACGGGCAGTTTTTTTTTTATTGAAAAGAGAAAAAACAAATTCTGTATTAGTTTATTATGCGATCAGGCTTTGCACAAACCTGCATGAGCTTCACTGGTTCACTTGGAGAGTATTGTTAGTAATGGCAAGATGTTTCCCTTGGTTTCTGCTTTAAGCATTTTTTTGTTTGCCTGTTTTTCACAAACATTTTCTCTGTCCGTTTTAGGCATCACAAAGGCAACCCAGTGCTTGGGGCAAGCTCTGTTAGGCAGGCTGATGGCATTCAAATCTCACTTTCCACAGCTTTATAAGCATCAAAATAAATGCCATGTGTAGACACATTGTAACATTGACAGCAGGGCATGACCTCTGCATAGAAGCTGGCATTGGTATTCCAGAACTTGTCTGTACCAGTCACTGTCACATGTTTGGAACACAATTGGTTTGTGACTGATACAAGTGACAGATACAAGTGACAGATTTGAGGGGAGAGGGGTGTCAGTGGCTTGGGGCCCCAGGAGGATACAGACAAAGTGATAGGTACATTATTGTGTATGTGTGTGTGTCAACTGAAAGCAGCTGTAAGTTCACACATATGGACGTGTGCGTACAGACTGAACGCTGAAAGTTATTTCTACTTGATGCCTGCCTAGGAATAATAAAGGCCAACAGTAAAAATGTGGCCTAGTAATACGTAATCTAAAGAGCGAAACAGCGGCTGTACAACTCATTCCCTCAGTGCTCCTGGAGATGAGAGGCGCAGAATTATCCCAGCGATGGAGTAAACAAGGTGTGGTCATCTTGAAATGCTTTGCCTTTATTTAATAATTACCTCTCTTCTAGAACGTGACTCCTTGTTGGTAATGTTGAGATTTTTCTTTTTGTTCGTCTTGAGATTAAAAAGAATAATAGTGTATTTTCTGAGATGTCTGCTGTGAAGAATGTACAGAGTGGACCTGGCTATGTGTTGCTGTGGGTCATCAGCTTGCTGATGCTTCTGAGCAGATTTTGACATTGTGTTAATCGAGAATCCTAGGAGAGCAGGTTTCGCTCAGGTGCATAGGAAGAGTCCTTCTTCAGCTGTAACATGAACTAGAATTAATGTGCGGTTGTTAAGTGTGTTCAAAACCACAGATCTCAGTTTCAATTAAATAACCACCCGTGTAGACAACGCACGTGCTATTAGCTGAGGTACACACAGCTGGTGTTTCTTGCAAAACCAAAACTTTTATTCTGCTGTCTGGGTGACACAATTAGTGCTTGGGAGCTGCTGCTGCATTTGCTACTCTGCAGGGCTGTACTTTATCTTTTGCCTCACTGTGCAAATTGCACACCATAAGATTGTTCAGAAATATCAGTTTTGGAAATCCACCCCCCCAGGCCAAGTCTTGTCATTTCAGCTCTGAGCCCAACCTGGTTCTTCCAGCTTTGCTACATCTTGTGTCAAATTCAAAATATCTCATGGTGCCAATTACACTCAACTGGCTGCAATGAGCCTGCTCCTCTTTAAATATCTTGGCCAAAGGATAGCTGGGGAAGGAACTTGAGGTTAAGTTTACAGAGTGGGAAGGAGTGTACGAGGAGATGGTGGGGAAACAAGGCCAAGCTCAAAGCAGAGTTTCTCCCCTAATTGACTCTAGGGTTTTGTGTTTTTCCTTAACCTCCACAGGGAGACCACGTGTTGACACAGGCGCTGCAGAGCCTCTTAAGCTCCTGCGTGAAGCATCGTCAAAGTGTGGGATAGGCTGGGTGTTCCTGTCCATCAATTTGCCATGTTTCATAGTTCCAGTTCTTCATTCAGAATGGATTTGTGAAAGTTTCACTGAGAAGTACGGTCATTGAGACTCCTTTCCTACAGGCCTTTTGTGTGTAAAACAGCCACTTTACTCAGCTTCACACATTGAGAAATGTCAAACTTTTACTGCTGTGTTTTCATGAAAGAAAGAGCTGTTCAGTTTATGTACTGTGATTGTGTCCTCAGGACATTCTAAAGCCCCATGCTTCTACTTAATTACTGTTTTAACTGTGGCCACTTTATGTAGGAAAATCATTGCATTATTTGTTTGGGTAATGTGTTTGAACGGTATCTTTCCCAGGGGATTGAAAGATCACTCTGCTTAACTTTGGGTCATTGAGCGAGATTCGTTTGATTAGGCAGATGTGGCCTCTGACTAATATCCCAGCTTTAGGGACTACCCTCCAATAATACAGCTGTCCCTCAGACACCAGTGCAGTATAACCTCCTTACTTGAAATATGCGCACTGAAGCTGTTGTGTTTTCCCACCAAGGAGGCTGGGACCAGCAGAGATCCAGAAAGTGAAACATTTCTTTCTGGTGCTTAAGAAAAGCCCAAGCTTTCATTATTGTGGACTTCTGTCCTCTACCCTGGCCAAGGTATCTAGAGCTCTGTGCTCCCCGACCAAGCTTAACTGAGTACCAAAGACCGTTCCAGGGTTCCCATTGCTGCCTTCCCACTTGGGGTTGAATGGGAAGCAAGAGGTGCTGAGGGGCTAATATCTGCTGGACCTCCTGCTGAGAAGACCTTTTTGGTTTGCCATCTGTTCAGATCCTGGCAGGGAGTTAACACAGGAGCTTTCATGGTTGAGTTGAAAATATTACTGCAACCTTAATGTGAAATAATTTTGCAGCATTTCTCAACCTGGTGAACTCTATAGTGACTGCAGTCATGTGGTGGATTGTGCTCAATGTAATTTATTCTTTGAGTTGCCTTTTGATGATTCCCAGTTGAATATTTTAAATAGTTTCAAGGCTTTGTGTGCGCTTTTTAATTGTCTGTGTAGGGGTTACACTAACCATCTTCAGTTCTACTCCGTGCAAGCCACAAAATAGTTGTTTAGAACAGTGAATTCCATTTCCCACTATGTTTCTGAAGCCTTTTTTCCTGCTATTGACCTGTTGTTACGAGGTGTGTCAGTGTGAATTCAGCAGTACTAATTTTAAAGAGAAGCATGCAACTGATATGTACGCATTACAAAATCCAACCAAATAATAAAATGGAATTTTATCACTTCGATATTATTGGAGGTAACTCTCCAGTAGAGTTCTGACACACATTGTCCAATTCTGCCATATGGTCCCTTGACTCTGTTCTGTTCTACTGTTCAGGAAGATTGTGGCTGATCTATGCCCTAAGTTAATGTAGCTACCTGGAAATATGTCCCTCAATACCCTCGACCAGCAAAAATCTATCCATTCCTGAATTTTTTGAGTTAGCATCTGTTGCCGTTTGTTCCTCATGTTCTTTAGCATGAGTAATGAACGGCCTGGCTATGATTCTATTTCCTTGCCATAGGCTCCCAAAAGTATTATTTATTCAACTTTTTTCCAAATCCTAAAAGCCTCCATGAGAGTATTTAATTTTCTGTACTGGGAATACAGGCCTATTTTATGTACTGTTTCCTCGGTATAACCATTGGAGCTTGGATCACATTCTTGTGAATCTGCACAGCACACCTTCCAAGGCCCGTGGATCCTTTACTGTCAACTACTGACTGGGGTAACATGCTGGAAGTCAAGTCCTGTTATTCCTGGAGTCATCCATGCTAGTTAAATATTTCCAAATAAATATGTAAAATCCCCCCCGTTTAGCAGATATTCTCACCTAGGTCGATAAAAATCATGGATTTAGGTTTCTGTACTTAATACCAATTACTGTTTGTGATAGGTCAACAGACCTTAACTATAGATATACGGTTATAAAGTTATACAGCATTAAATTCTAATCCTCTTATAAACCCACCATTGTGCACATTCAGATGTTGATGAAGGGAAATCTAGGAAAAAAGTTGACTAGTCTTTGCTCACAAGACTGTTTGGTTGGTTGCTAATTAAAAGGCTTTTTCTTGGTTTTCCTTTTCCGAATGCTTTCACTGGTTTGCAAGAGGCACAGGATGGCTGGTTCACTTATGAAAAGGTCACTGACTTATCAATTAACAGAAACAACTTTTAAAGTTGTGAAAGGAAAGAAACTGGTTTTCTTATGGTTTAACATGGATTTTAACGAAAGCAGAAACCACACGACACCAGGTTATATTCTGACAGGTTTATTTGAACTTCAACTGATGAAGGAGCATCGCTCTGAATGTTTGTGATTTCAGATAAATCTGTTGGGCTATGACCTGGTGTCATGTGACATCTGACTTTGTCCACACCAGTCCACAACTGGCACCTTCACATCATGGATCTTAACTGCAGAAAACAGAGAGATAGCTTCTAAGCTGGTGGACATCTGATTGCTTCTCTGTATTTTGTTCCCAGCTCCAAGCTGTTCAGTTACCTGAGAACCAACCTCTCAGTAGTTGGCAGACAAGAAACCTTTGTCATTGATAACAGGCCACTAGTCCATAGACCAATCTTGATTCTTGTCAACCAAAGCTCCATCATTAAACAAATTTTTGGCTCTAGTCCATCTGTAAACATTGCTGTGACCCACAGTTCTGCAAGTAAACTTTGGTCTTTAAATCTGTTCTTCCCCATTTCAGTCCCCCATTTAAAAAAGCATAACAATAAAAAGACACAGTCTTCACATTTCTAAGGTCTAGTGTCTAGTCTGTACACAGTGATCCAGATGTGGTCTAACTTGAACTGTAGCATTTCTGTTGCAAAATGTGATTTAGCCGTGGACAGACCATTCAAAAATCTGTGGGATTTTTAATACTGGAGATGTCCCTGTAGTGATGAAACTTTTGTTTTAAAATAATTACAAAATCAGCTGTGGACTATCTTCTATTGGCCACCACCGTTTCGAGTGTACATAAAGTTTCTAACACACAAGGTATAAAATTTTCAATAAGCATTGTCCCTAGCAACCTGTATGTAAGAGTTGTATTAGCCCCAGTCAGGATCAATATTTCTGACAGTGTACCAGTTCGTGAAATAACTTGCTGGTTAAAAATCCCAGTTTGTGACTGTTCTATTGTTCTTTCTCATTGCGTGCTTATTGAACAGTGGCCTTCAATTGAGTACAGTGAACAATTGATGGCAGATTAGTTAAGTATGAAAACACAATTTGGATGTTGTGGCTCTATTATGTCTGTAACTATTACCAAAACTTGGTCACCAACCTAACGATTTTTTTTAGGATGCTGTGCGAGATCTTCAATACACTATCTAACGTATCATTAGCTTAAACTAAAGCAACTCATACCGGCTGTGCTGAAGTGATGTATACCATTAGAACATAAGAAGGTATAGAACTGCTAATTGGCAAAGTGAAAACACAACCAATAGGACACGATAATCTCATTCTACCTAAACCAGCGCATGAAAGTGTTAGGTTTGAATTGTTGATCAGTACAGGATTTTAGTAATGCTAACTGTCTTTTTACTACCTGACCTCATATGGCATTCTTTTGCTAAGTAGTACTGTGACTGCTGTGCTTTATGATGATGAGAGCGTTTTGCCATAAGATACCTTTTGTTCTGCTGCTAAGGTAGGAATGTATTGAAGTTCTAATTGCTGTAAGCAAACAGTGTGAGGTCTGTTAGAGATTAACTGTTGCATTGATGGAAATTTATAGCCTGCTAGGTGCTTGCAAATCTCCAGATGAGGAAGATAATAGCATTAAATTCAGTCATTTTTTTTTACATTTTGATGCACTGAAATGTTTGTAATTACATTCCTAAATTTTTGACTCTTACAAACATACATACATGTGCTTCCTGTTTGAGGACTGTAGTTTATTGGTGTCCTTTCTCTATTTCCACAGGACTTCCAGCCAGGATACCGTTCACAATGTCGCTGTCCATGCGGCCTGTGCGCCGCATTTTGTTTACTGGAATTACTAGGAGTCATTCTTTTGCTGGAGTCAATTCACCGCAAGACAAAGCATTCAGGTTAGTGACATTTCCAAATCACGTTGGCCCTTGCTGATTTTAAAAACCTATTTCCCCTACTGAGCCAGGATTTTAATGTTTTCTTTCAAAGCATAACATAGGGAATTCATAAATATTTGAGGCTTGCATTGGTGTGAAAGCTTTTATGTTATTACATTGCTCCATTATGGCTCAGGCATGTATTGGTCAGGAGTCTCCCAAAATAGATAGCTGACCTCAGCTGGGAAGTCAAGATGAGTTCTACAGTGGCAAAGTGTCAACTAGGGTTGATGCTGCTGCCAATCACTAACCGCCAAACCCTCGAACACGAAGGGCCCCCTGTTTTTCCCGAAAACAAACTGTGCTACATCATTCCCACGCAGACCAGACCTGCGAGGAGCAGCTGCTTTTATGGCCTGAAACCTTGAAATTCAGAACTTCCCTTTCTAATAACTGGGTATTCTTAGACCACATGAACTGCAGTGGTTTAAGAAGATGGCTCATCACCACCTTCGCAAGGCCATTAGAGATGGCCAATCGATGTTGGCCACACAACCAATGAGCACATCCCACTAAATTGGATGTCAATAATGTTTGTAGAGCATCCCTCACAATCTCAGGATCCCAAAGTGTCTTGCAGCCAATAATCCTTTGCTACACTAGCCATACACACACAAATATGTAGGAATCATGGCAGATAGTTTATGTGCAGTAAGGTCCCATTAGCAAAACAGATAGTGGCCAGATATTCTGTTCACTCACGAACTATGAGAGTTCCTTAACTCTTCTTTGAAGTAATGCCATTGGTTGTTTTATATTTACTTGAGGGGCAGATGTGGATTGGTTTAATTTGTCTGATAAACACCAGCCCTGACAGCTGGTGGATTGGCCATGCTAAATTACCCCTTGGTGTGCAGGGACATGCAAGTTAGGTGGATTAACCACGAGAATGAGACTTAACTCCACAACTATCTAATTCCGAGTTGAGATTGTTATCACTTAGCCAATGGCTGATTGAATGAGGATGCTCATTTCTCTGTAATTATAAGTAAACTTGGGTCATCCTAGGAGCAGGGGTGAAACTGCATCTTCATTTTGTGCAGTTGGGAATTCTGGTTTCTATGAGCATCTAATTAATCTGTTTTCTGTAGAAAACTATTCCAAGTTGCAAGGATTGACAGAGTGGGAATCTTAATCATCCAGTTATCGATTTAGCATCTTAAATGCAAATTAACCTACATCAGGAAACAGATATGGACTCTTTGGATTCACCAGTTCTGCTAGCAGATTTGCCTGAATGATGCAAAAACTATTATTTATTCAGTTGTGGTATTGGTGTAGTGGCAAAAAACCGTGGAGAAAATCATCTAGTTAGAGCATTGAAATGTGGATTGTTTGTTGATAGCTTTTTATTCGTTTTATACAGTTGCTCAAAAGGAGAGAGGATGTGATTAAGCGTTGGATGAAATGTTATAAGTTACAGTGAGGGTGTTGAGACCAAGCAGGTACAGCCTGAAAATGTGCTTCTGTTTTTTTGGCATGGTATCTTTCTGGAAAGCTAATTTTTGATTTGCTTGATGGAGAGTATAGTGCAGAAACAGATCATTTCACACCTCCATGTAACCTGCATGGGACTTAGAAATTTGGCAGCAGCATCTAATGTTCATTGCTGTTTGAAGTTTTGGCCCATCGAGAGGAATAAAGTTAACTGCAGTCACCAATTTTATCCCAAGGTTGTGAAGTATTTGTACTTTCCAAAAAAAAAGGAATATTTTTCTAGCCCTGATTGTGTGATAATACTGGACTTTTTGGCAGGAAAACCCCAAATTGCAATTGTTTCTGAAAAAGTTGAGATAATATTTGAGTGGATAATGGCCAACACACACAGGGCATCATTTCACTCAGGACTTGAACGCTGGTGTTAGGAATGTGTAGTAAAAACATGCAGAGTGTGTGATTATGATATCAACCAGGGTGTCATGCTGATTTGACTCTTGAACTGCCATCTTTAACCTACACTTCAGTTGACATACACCCCTTAGCCTTGCTCAGAATCCCTACAGTGCGAAAAGACACCGTTCTGCCCATTGTGTCTGCATCAGCCCTCTGAAAAGCATCCCACCCAGACCCAACCCTGTCCCTGGAAGCCCGCATTTCTCATGGTTAATCCACCTAACTTGCATCTCCCTGCACACCTGGGGTAATTTAGCACGGCCAACCCACCTAACCTGCGCATCTTCGGACTATGGGAGGTAACCCACACGGGCACGGGGAGAATGTACAAACTCTACACAGACGGTCACCCAAGGGTGGAATTGAACCTGGATCCCTCGGGCTGTGAGGCAGCAGTTCTAACCACTGAACCACCAATGCCACCTGCATACATGAGCATTCACCCAGCAACAGGAAGTATCCACCATCAGTGCTATTTAAGTGGATGACCAGAATAACTTTGTGGTTTATCACTGGTTTCTGCTGGTTGTTGCTGGGTTCATTAAAGTATATGTGAGGTTTGTGTCGCTACTTAAAGTCAGCAAAGTAAATGGAATGGAGAATTGTATGTAAGTGGTGAAGGTCTTGGTTCTCGCTCTAAGTGACCACAAGCTTTCTGGCAGACTTCCCAGTGCTTCAAGCATTTTTTTTATTGTATGTTCCACTTCCTGTACGATACCTGTTTAAAGATATCAGGAGTCCCCTGCACAGAACCGATGTGCAATCTCTCCCTCGGGTGAGTTGGTGTATTTTCTGCTCTTTTCCCCCTGCCCTGGCTACAGGCCTGTCATGCCCAAAGTCTCACCACTGGAATGTTCCACTCAGTGCTAGCCTCTAAAGAACATAGTATGAGTTTCTGAGCTGCTGGCTGCAAGTTCAAGTCAAATGTTTCACCATCGCCAGTCTCCTCTTCCTTATGAGATGAATTGTTGAAAGGATCATAGAACTTTGGGTTTAAGTGAGTTAAATAACATAAACATAGGTCTCTTAGTCTTTTACCAAACTTGTTTGACTAGATCTTCATACTCAACTGACCAGGCAGCCAACTCGAATAACCAACATTCTCCAATTGGACTTGTTCAAGGGACTGTCAACATGACCAGACTTCGCTCAGTGCCAGAAGAACATTTCTTCTTAGTCTTTTCATTTCTACTTGAGTTTTTTTTTAAACAAAAGTCCTCAATGAGATCTACTCTGTGTGTACTGATTCTTTTATGACACATTTTGCATAAGGTATAAGTCACACTTAGAAATGAGAGAATTCCCCTTTTCCCCTTTTTCTTGCAGCTTTTCAAACTGGTGCTTAATGAATTCAGACATAAATTTTAAGATTCAAACAAATAAAATTAATCTGGATCTTTCCTCATTTCGTGGAATCGCTGGGGTTGGGGAGTATTATGTGGCACATGTTCACAAACTTAAACAGATATTTAGATTGAACACGAATCACAGGTTATACTCGTTATTGAGCAAAACTGTCACAATTGGGAAATACACGGAAGGGCTTCAAAATGGTAAAAATCTGAAGTGAACTCAGCAAATGCTGAAAATGGATACTGAGCAAACACCATCTGCAAATACTAAACGAGTGTTGAATGAATAAATGGTATTTTCGTCACTTTGGGGGATAAAAAGAGAGTTTAAGGGTGGAACTCAGCAAATGTGCTGCAGGCGAGATGGCAGTCAGGGGCTCAATGTGCAGTTCATAAAATGGTTCCAACATAGGATGCCATTCAGCCCATTGTGTCTGTGCTGGCTATCAGCAAAAATAACTTTCGCCACCCCCACCACTCTCTCTCCCCCCCGCCCCCCACGCCCCCCATAGACCTGTAAATTTTATTTCTTTCCAGATCATTGTCCAGTTCTCTCTCCAAGGCCTTGATTGCACCAACTCTCAGGCAGTGCATTCTAGATCCAACCCACTCAACTACAGAAAGAAAAAGTCTTCCTTGTGACGCCATTGCTGCTTTTGCTAATCACTTTCAACCACATCTTTATCATTCTGCCAACTGGAACATTTTCTTCCTGTCTGTTCTATCCAGACATTTCATGATTTTAAACATCTTTGCAAAGTCTCCTCTTAGTCGTCTTGTCTTCAAGGAGAATAGCTCCACTTTCTCAAATCCATCCACATAGCTGACGTTCCTCATGCCTGGAAACATTCCCTTGATTTTTTTTAATCGACTATCTTTAATCTCTTTATACCTTTCCAAAATGCAGTGCTAAGAACTGGGCAAAAACTATAGCCAAGACTGAACTGCTGTTTTATAGAAGCTCATCTTAATTTCCTTTCTCCCTGTTAATAAAGCTTAGGGTGTCACTTATTTTATTGATCACTTTCTTATCCTGCCCTGCCACATTTAATGATCTATGCTCCCATCTCTCAAGGTCCCTCTGCTTCTGCATCCCATTTAGAATTTTATCCTGTAGTTTATATTGCCTCTCCTCATCACTTTGCACTTCTCTAAATTAACTTTTGTCTGCCACTTATCTGCCCATTCCCCAGGGTTGTCTGTATCCTCGTGAAGTTTATCACTATCCTCTTCATGATTCGTGAAATTTCCGGTATTGTGTTGCCCACGGATTTTGAAATTGTGCCCTTGGTGTCCAAGACTAGCTCATTAATATATAATCAGGAAAAACAATTGCTGAGGAACCCTGATATCTTCCTATAAGATAAAGTACGACCATTCATTGCCCTACTCTGTTTTTCTGTCGCTTAGCTAATTTCTTTATCAAGTAGAAACTGTCCGTTTTATTTCATGGGCTGTAACTTGGCTGACAAGTCTGTTATGATGCAGACTGTAACCACATTCTTAACAATGACCACATCTGTTCTGATAAAGGTCCCAAGTTGTCTTTTCACTCTACAGGTGCTGCCTTACCTATTGGGTGTTTTCCACCGTTTTCTGTGAATTGTTTTCCCTGTATAAGGAGCTTTTAGCTCTACTGTGATGACACAGCATAGAAGCTCTGAACTTCCCTTAATTAAAAAGTGCAGTTTTGTTGTTAGTTGATAAAGTTGCATGCAGCTCTGTTTTGTTACTGGGATATCAAATGATAATTGAAAGTATTCTTATTTTTCTTGGAGTAGTTTCAGCCATATAGTCACCGTTTTGGTGAGAGGTGTATTAAGCTTCCCGCTGCCAGTTAGTGAGGCAAAGTTGTGCTACTGGAGTTGGATCATTTTCATCCCTTTAATTGATATTGTGAATTCTTGTTTTTCAGGAAGCTAAAAGTGTTCAGCACCCCAACAACACACCGGAAAACTGCCTCTCGAGCCGGCAAAATGTTCAACATTTCTCATAAATCGCTCCCACCCAAGAACCCCCAGCCTGAACGGTTGGATGAGGTTTATGAAGCTTTAAAAAAGGGCCTAAAGTAAGAAGTTTTTATTTTGTGTGAATGATTTTGAAAGAATGGGACTAGCCCAAGAATTGAACCATTTGCTTACAGTGCCATTTATAAAAATGAAACTACTTTGATTTGTAAGTAGATCCAGTCCTGAGTGGTCAGGATGTATTTTGTGACACAGCAGGTAGTTGTCTGTAGTTTATGACCTTTAGGGTTTGGCTTTTCTATGGAGTGTTGTTTTTATTCAATCCAACAGATGTGGCCAGTAACAAATAAAGATGTGAGGACTAGATATTGAAAACTGCTAACTCCCGAGTTCATGTAGTTTCTCTACCACCAGTAGAAAGAACAACAGTAATTTCGGCTTACAATTATTAACTAAATTACTGTGCAACGTCAATGAATCCCAACACCCATCCTGGTTCTGTAACTTGTTGACAATTTGTAAACAACAAGAACTACAAATACAGTTTACTTGGACTTCAAGTGAAGGTCAGTTTTTTTTTAAAAGACCTGGACTGCAATATGTTTAAACTTCAGAAGTTTTTGGTTATCGATTGTCAGATCGTCCCACTCACCTTTGTCCAAGAGCAGTGCCTTTTTGAACATTCACCTATTGCTTAACTTGCAGGATCAGTTTTGACAAAGATTTGAATTATGGTTGTTTCATGAAAGCGACCCTACAAATAGTTTTGCTGTACTCTGCTTCTGGAGAAACTGTTAATGACCTATAGTTAAAGATATTCACACTTGTATAATGAATAGTTACAAAAATCCAAAATGTTTACTACTGAATGTGTTAAACTTTGTGATTTATCCAGTCAGTATTTATTAAAGCAGTCCTACTCCTTCAACTGGAAATTCGAGAGTCCAAACAGCATGGTAGCTATTGTGAAAAACAATGTTGGATACAATGGCTGAAGAGGAAACTCATCTACCCTACAACATTAGAACTAATCAATTTTATATGTAAAAAACACAGGTTGAATTTTTCAAACCTGTTTTGTTCTGTTTCTGCTCAGTATAATATGGTTGTGATTGGAATTTATTATGGTGAAATCAAAGTTGTAGTTGACTAAAGAACAATCTGCCAAAGGTTTTTCATTTTTTTTGCATTAACAACTTTATAACAGTTGCATTCCTGTATGTTTAGGTAATATACACAAAGTATTCCATGGATGTTTGTTAGAAAGATTTTAGATGAGTGTGCAATTCCTGTTCCACCTTAGGCTCAATTTAGTACCTGCTTTCCAGTTAAATCATAGTTATGGTGGAAGAAAAACAAAGTTGCTGGAAAAGCTGAGCAAGTCTGGCAGCAGCGGTGAAGGAGAAAACAGAGTTAATGTTTCGGGTCCGGCAACCCTTCCTCAGACCTGGACCTGAAACGTTAACTCTGTTTTTTTACCTTCAGATGCTGCCAGACCTGCTGAGCTTTTCCAGCAACTTTGTTTTTATTCTTGATTTACAGTATCTGCAGTTCTTTTGATTTTGATTAGAGTTGTGGTGGACTTTGGGCAGTGATTTTTTTTTGGGGAAAAGAAACAAGAAAACCCTACTCTGGGGGAGATGAAAAATCAATAGTTAATATGAATTCTTCTGTGTATGGTCTTATTTTAATTACAGATCAGTGCCAATTATAACACAATATGTGTTCATTCGGAAAAAGATAGGAGAGGCTAGTTTGAAAGTAATGTTGTTCATTTTATATTTTGTGATCTGACCCAGCATGACTGTATTCTGCTCTGTTTGATTCAGCGCTGAATTTGTTGGTAGGACTTGAGTTCATTTTTCATTGATTATAAAAAGTAAACAATTGATGTAATAACGACTTCCTGAGATCTGTCATTCACTGAACTGGCAGAGACAGGATGGAAGTTGGCATGATGATCAAACTGGGCATTTTTGTAATGAAAAGAGACATCTGGGACTTGTAGTCTAAATTGCACTCTGTTCCTGGCGAAAACAGATATAAACCTGTGGAATGCTTTGCAAGTAAGGGGATTCATTGCACAGTATAACCAAGTTCAAAAACCTTGGGTGGGGAGGCATGGAAATTGCAACTTGCACAGCTACCTAAACCTTTGTCTTGCGACCCTCGCAAGATTTCATCATTGTAGAGATACAGACACAAAGCACTACTGACTGCAAGTTTGTTTCTTCCTTTTCACTCACCAGTTCCATCTTTGCTCCTGAGGTGACTTCCCATCATTGGGATAGGGGTTGATACACCAACGTTGCAGATTTCCCCATCAGTCACAACACACTTGATATGTGATGTGCCTTTACGAACTGATTTAAGTGCCAGATCATTTTTAATTGCATTTTCTGTTATACATAATAGATTTACAGTCTTATTGCGGAAGGGATACAGTTAATTGGAAGGCAGGTGTTTATAATTGAGGTGTAAGACTAGTTCTTGTATTTCTTTAACTGCAAAACTAAAGGCAGCGGGGAGAGCATTAAACAGGTCACTATGTTTTGGAGGTGGTGGACGAATGGAAAGAAATGAGGTGTATTTTGAAATTCCAATCTAAACACATTAAGCTTCAGCATTTAGTGAAAGTGGCGTATTTTGGGTGACAATGTAAATTAAATTTATGACTGAACGTCAAATGTTGAGATTTAACAAGACACCTGGATGGTCCAAGGCAAATCAACAAGTAGTATTAATAAATTCTAGCTGATCTGTAAGTTGAGATGGTTATTGTTCGTTTGCAACGTGAGGGATCATTTCCAAACATGGACTATTTCTTATTTGTTACGATAATAATCAAACGCTGTCTGCTGCATTAGTTCTGATGGATTGTTTACCCTATCCTTACAGTGCATACTTGCAAGTGCATCAGCTGGAGCTCGACAACTTAACAGCTCAACTCAAAGATATGAAAAGAAATTCCAGATTGGTTAGTAACGCTGCTTAAGTAACACCTGAAGTTGTGCAAAGGTTGTTAGTTTTAATATACAGTAATATAAGACCCAGTAAAGTTCATTTAAAGGCATAGTTAAATCTTTATTCATGTCCCAGTGCAGAAAGTCTGACTGTTGCATTGTAGTGTCTGATTTCAGTAATAGACCATGAGATGTAAGAGCAAAAGTGAGCCATGCAGCCTGTTGAGTCCATTCTGCCGTTCAATGAGATCATGGCTGATCTGATAATTCTCAATTCCACTTTCCTGCCTTTTTCCCATAATCCTTGATTCCTTTGCTGATTAAAAATAAAGCTGTTCTCATCCATGAATATATTAAATGAGCCAACCTTGACAGCCTTGTGCTTCATCATCACCACCTGAGAGAAAATTCTTCCTCTTCCTCTTCCTCTTCAAAGGGCAAAACGCATTGGCTCAGGCTTGGAGGGCCTAAGGGCTTGTTCCTATGCTGTATTGTTCTGTTCTTTTTTATTCTTTGTTTCTTGTCTTGAATGGGCAGCTCCTTTCGCTGAGATTATTACATCTGGTCCTTGACTCTCCCACAAGGTGAAACAAACTCTGCATCTACCCTGTCAATCCAACTTTGAATCTAATGTTTCAATAAGGTCAGTGAATACAAGCCCAAGCTACTCTGCCTTTCCTCGATGAAAATCTCTCCACACCCAGGATAAACGTAGTGTGGGCTGCCTGCAATCCTCTAACTACATTACTATATCTAACACCATGGTCTGTTATGATATTAAGCAGCCTTATGTGTGGACCCTTCTTGAATGCCTTTTGCAAATCCAATATATCTTTCCTTCGATAAGGGAATAAAACTGTTGAGTAGTTAAGTGTGGTCTAACTCGTGTCTTGTATTGATTTTGCAAGATTGTCCCATTTTATTACTCCATTACATTCAAAATAAAGGCCTACATTTCATTTGCCTTCTTTAATAACCACTGGACTTGGCCACCTTTTCTGTGATTCATGCAGTAGTGTCCCCACATATGTCTTTGCTGCAGCTTTCTGCAATCTTCCCTCAGTTAAAACGTATTCAGCTCTTCGCTTCCTGCCAAAATGTGTAACCTCACATTTTCCACATTATATTCCATCTGTCAAGTTTTTGGCCACTCACTTAATCTGTTTGTATCCCTCAGTAGACTTCTTGTGTCACCTTCACTGCTTGCCTTCCCACCTTCTTTTGTGTTCCCTGCAAATATGGCGATAGTATATTAACTCCCACGGTGGTATGGTGGCTCAGTGGTTAGCACTGCTGCCTCATAGTGCCAGGCACCCAAGTTTGATTGCACCCTTTGGCAACTATCTGTGTGGACTTTGTGTGTTCTCCCTGCGTCTGTGTGGGTTACCTCCAGGTGCTCCAGTTTCCTCCTACAGTCCAAAGATGTGCAGCTTAGGTGGATTAGCAATGGTAAATACAGGTGTACAGGGATAGGTAGTGGGATGCTTTTTGGCGGGTCAGTGTGCACTTGATGGGCCAAATGGCCTGTTTCCACACTGTAGGGATTCTATGAAAATCCAAGTGATTAATGTACTTTGTAAATAATTGTAGCTCCAGCACAGATCCCTGTGACACTCCACTGGTTACAGTTTCCATCCTGAAAATGTCTCCTTTTATCCCAATGTTCTGCCTTCTGTTAGTTAGCGAGCCTGCTTTCCATGCTAATAGATTACCTCTAACACGTGAATTGTTATCTTAAGGAGCCATATGTGTGGTACTTAATTGGATTTCCAAAAGGTATTCAATAATGTTATATCTTCTGGTTACCTCCTCGAAGAACTGTAGTAAATTTTGTCAGGCATGATTCACCCTTTGTGAAGCAATGCTGACTCTGCTGGATTATGTTACATGTTTATAAATGCTCCACTATTACATCTTTTATTTTATTCTAATATTTTCCCAATGACACATTAAGCTAACTGGGCTATTGTTACTTTTTTTAAAATCTCTTTTCCTTTTTAAATATTGGAAATCTGGCAAAGTAACAATCTTCTGGGACTTTTCCAGAAACAAAGGATTATTAGAGGATTACAACCAGTGCATCTACTTTCTTTGTAACCGATTCTTTTAATATCCCTGGAAGCAACGGGTCAGGTCCTGGGGACGTATTGGCCTTTTAGTCCCATTAGTTTTCCTGGACTTTTTCTCTATTGAGACCTATTGTGTTTATTCTTCCACCCCTTGCCTTTGATTATTTAGTACTTTGTTTCACTATTTGTATCCTCTACCGTAAAGACTGATACAAAATATTTGTTCAACTCCTTTGCCATTTCCTGGCTTCCCGTTATTTTCCCAGCCCTGTTCTGTAAGGGGTTTATCTTGCCTTTCTTTCCTTTTTATCTATTTAAATAAACTTTTACTGTCTGTTTTTTGTATTATGTGTTAGTTTTCACTCATAGTTTATTTTTTCCCTCTGTTATTTTCTGGTCATTTTTTATTGGCTTTTGAAACTTTCCCAATCTTCTGATTTGCCTCTAAGCTTTGCCAAATTGCATGTATTTTCTTTCAATTTGATACTTTCCTTAACTTCACTGATTAACCTAGTAGGTTTTTACCCTTGCTAGAATCCTTGTTCATCGCAGTGAAACATCGTTGTTGTGAGTCATGAGCTATTTTTTAAAATGTCAGCCATTCTGCTAAACTCCCAGTCCACTGCAGCCAACTCTGCCTTTATTCCCATGAAGGACAGTTTTTTTTCTCACTCAAGTTTTTCGCTCTGAACATGAATGCTAAATGCTACCATGTTATGGTCACTGTTCCTAGGGCATCTTTTATTCTGAAATTACATGTTAAACATGCCTAATTATTCTTCACCAGATCAAAAAATAGCCCAATTCGCCATTTGGATCCTCGACAGGTTGGTGGAGGAGTCTGTCCCAAATGCAGTCTATGAATTCTTCCTCATGGCTACATCTGTTCTGATCTATATGAAGTTATCCATGATTAATGTAATGTCTTTTTCACATGTCCTTTTAATTTGGAAGAAAACAAGGTTTTTATATATTTATTGCAGTTGTCAATCTTTTTTAAATTGCGCGTGTTGATAAACTTGTTTGGTTCACAAAGGACTTAAACAATCATTTCAATGTCATTTCTTAGCTTTCTGTTGTTGCTCTGTTAATTTGAAGCTTGGAATACAGTGGAGTGTGCAGAGACTAGCAGCACAGGTGGATTAGTTCTTCGCTTTGCTTTCAGTCCCAGCTGCACGTGTCTCATAAATTAATTTTTCATATTTTGCGAGACAGAAACATGGTTATAATTAACATGGTACATGGTTAATTGACACCAATTCCCTTTCGATTTTTGGGATCAGGTAAATAATTATAAACTTTAAAATTTTGCCTGAGATTTTCATATTCAAATTAATAGCGAAATAGAATTGAGACTTTATTTCTAGAGTCATAGAGATATACAGCATAGATACAGCCCCTTTTGGTCCAACTCATCCATGCTGACCAGATATCTTGAATAAATCTAGTCCCATTTTGCCAGCATTTGGCCCATATCCCTCTAAACCATTCCTATTCATGTACCCGTCCAGATGCCTTTTAAATGTTGTTGTAATTGTACCAGCCTCCACCACCACCTCCTGGCAGCTCGATCCATACACACACCACCCTCTACATGGAAAAAGTTGCCCCTTCGGTCCCTTTTAACTCTTTCCCCTCTCACCTTAAACCCATGTCCTCTAGGTTTGAACTCCTCCACCCCATGGAAAAGATTTTGTCTATTTATCCTATGCATGCCCCTCATGATTTAATAAACCTCTATGTTGAAACAATGATTTCTGTTTTCCTTGCATTTTGAATGTCAACAATTTCTGCTTTCGTACGTTGCATTCGGTTATAAAAAGTGTTCATTATAATTCTTGTTTCTTTTTGCTTTCAGGGATTTCTATATGATCTTGATAAGGTAAGAATTTGCAGTATTGTTTGCTTTCTAACTTGTGCTGACGTGATTAATTGAATAATAACCTTGATTTGACAAAGGTCAACATGGAAGCTTGTAAAGTATGTTTGTGTTCAAAAGAAATGTTCAAATAATGACAGATTCAGTTTTGTGATTCTTAAATTCTGTTTCTTTTTCTCTCCACCTCTTGCTCCAGACACCAGGCTGCACATTGTTAATTTTCTCTCCTGCCCATGACCACCCACCCTGTTTCTGAGTAGATGTTCTATAGCATTCAAATTCTCTATTTAGATAAGGGGGGGGGGGGGGAGTCTGAGTAAAAGCTATTGTGAATTCAATGAAGGACACTATCTCATTTTAACTGTTGATAAACAACTTTACTCCTGTCCGCTTGCCTGTACTGCTCTCTAACTGGGCTGTGCTAAATGCCTAACAAGTGCCTTGTTTCTCACACGCCACTAAAACAGGCTTTCTGTGAGAACATTCTCATTTTTCCCATGCAGCATAAATCTGAAACTTGTTTCCAGAATTGTGTGCAAATCTTCAGCACGCTATGAAAAGTTTTGCATTTCATGATTTGGATGTATCCCTGACTCTGAGCACATAATGAATTGTGTGTACTTTTGTACTGGAAAATTGGAATAAAAATGTAGATTGATTTAAGTGTAAAGGCATCTCCAGTTTGTTCATTGTGCTTCCAATAAAAAGACTTGCCAAGTCTGTTTTAACATTTTCTCTTTCTCTCTCTCTCCTTTTTGCCTCCTTCTCCTGACAGCAAATCAAGTCAATTGAAAGGTTTATCCGCAGACTGGAGTTTCATGTTAGTAAGGTAAGAAACTGCAAACAGGTCAGTTCCTGGTCCCCACTTGGGGTCTCACTGGGGAGGTGATGGCCTAGTGGTATTATCACTGGACTATTAATCCAGAGACCCAGGCAACGTTCTGGGGACCTGGGTTCAAATCCCGCTATGTCAGAGGGTGGAATTTGAATTCAATAAATATCTAGAATTAATTGTCTAAGGATGACTGTGAATCCATTGTCGATTGTTGTAAAAACTCATCTGGTTCACTAATGTCCTTCAGGTAAGGGAACTGCCATCCTTACCTGGTCTGGCCTTCATGTGACTCCAGACTTCAGACCCACAGCAATGTGGTTGACATTTACTGCCCTCTGGGCATTTAGGGATGGGCGGTAAATGCTGCCTAACCAGTAACCACCCTCGACTCATCCCGTGAATGAATAAAAAAACCCTCACTTTGGGTTCACCCTGGCATACCTTCCACAACAGTGATAACTTCTGTGTTTTCTTCATAATGTGTTTTGCAACAAATGAAATAAATACTTGAATGCTTTCCTTGTAAGTAAAGAATTACCATTGTAGCATGATTTTGGCTGGAAATTTTAAATTATTTATTAGGTTTTCCTGTGACTTTGGGACATGTCAGATAAACCATCTTGTGTTTTCATCAGCCCCGATGTTGGCAATTGAGAAAGCATCTAATATATTTATTGGACGCAAGTTGTCTTGTGGTCTTACAACGTATATGTTTTGATTTGTTTTTAAGTATTTAATCTATGAAAACTGTTGATGACAACAGGCTGTATGTCAAAAAATCTGATGCAGATACAGGCATGCTTTGAGCTCACTGCAGGTCACCTTCTCAATGAACCATATGTTTTGTAGCTCTTTAGCCTGAAGTAATAGATGATGTTTTGTGGACATGACTGTTGGGCTTAATTTTAACGTATAATCATCTGTTTTGAGGGCTCCATTTAAAACACAATTGCTTCTTCGTCCTGCTGTTTGTTTTCTGTTGTAGATAATTTCTCATCAACCTGTTTAGCGATATTATTACATACCTCTGGCACAAGTGGGGCTTGAACTTGGGCCTCCTGTCAGCCTGGGTCTCCCCACAAGAGCCCCTCCTGCCTGTCATATGCTGCTAGATATTAGTTCCATGTCTATGATAAAGCAATGTGTCTCTTGTTAAAGAATTGGATTATTGCTAAAGGAGCAATTTAAATATGTTGTATTATACTGCCTGACAAATATAACTAAAAGCGGATCATCCATTGTATGGGCAGTATCATATGGACACTGATCAACTCAAGAGGTGGTTTTCTCTGTGCTGCAACAGATTGAATTAGTGGCTAATATCGGCTATGGTTTAAATAATCAGGAGTTTGTGTTGAGTGTCTGCCATTTAATGGAATATATTGTGGATGCTACTGAGTCATCTCCTGGTATATCCCCAAAATAGAAATTTCTATCGAGCTACAGCAATTTGCTTTTGATAGTAATTTATGAACATTTTTGTACAGACCTCTCTGGGTAGGATTTATAGTTCTGAAAATGTTTCATTTGGCCTTGAGCTGGCTCCTTTACAATTGAAATGTGAAATTCCTGCTGGGCATCTATGTGCAGGAGGCCTAGAGTGAAGCTTGGGCCTAGTAAAACCTTATTTGAGTTTCAAAAGGTTTTGAAATGAACAGATTCCGTTTTTCAGGCACTTGCTGCCACTGCTGTGTTTATCTAGATGAAATTTTAATTCTAGAAGCTGATCTATTCAGTTAGGCATCGAAAGGCAACTGTTCTGTGGATCTTGTTTTTCTTTCACGGTTTAGTTTGTGACTTGTTTACCAGAGCTTGCTGGGCACCCGTGCTGTTTTTGATTTTAATTTTTTGGAATATATTTCTGCCAGTACTTTGGCTGCAGCAGCCAACATTAACAAAACTATGAGCACCATATAAGATGCTGCCAATGAAGAAAATGTCTCGGAAGATTTTGGTGCATTGCCTGATTTAGATGGAGAATAAATGACTATATAGGTAGGCGCAAACACACACACACTCTCACACAAACACACACACACACACACACACACACTATATTAAATTATATATATCTATAAAAAACTAGGTGGGCACTTTAAAGGCGACTGTCTTTGCTGCTCCTGTGCACCTGCTGTGGGTGAGCCTCTGGACAATATCATTTACAAGTTCTTCTCACCTTCCCATAGAAGTCACCATGTTTTCATAACTGTCATTTGGAGAGCAAATCATTTGTGCCATCAGAAGTGCTCCCTCTTGAATGGGTGCGTATGGTAGCAACTTTGAATGAGGATGATGTTTGCTCATGGCAAGAGCCTGTGCCTTCCATTTTTTTAATCATAGGGACGCTGTCGTGCTGCAGCTACTACACAGTTTTGGTTGATCAGCAAACTCTCCTGTCCTGACTGCTGTTGGCAGAGCAGGAGTATTGACAGATTAATGATCAGCCTGTTTGGCTACGTTCTGATGCACCTTCCATGGCCAATCCATCCTTTGGGACTTTAGCGCCAGATGGGGAGACATTACTTTTTCCCAAGATGAAAACTTTATAAAAACACAAGCCAAAACATCTACATTTGTGAAAATTCAAGACAACTTGGGTCCAATAAAGGTTTTGAATGCCTTTCCAATAGCAAACTTCTGGGATGACGTGTAAACATTTGAAAGGATTGAGGAATATCTTAAGCACCACCCACTGTAATGACCTCACATGGATGTGAGGGAGAAAGTAGCTAAAGAAGCCAGGTTTCTGGTATTGTGACTGACTCCACTAATGAGGGGTATGTCAGGTTCCAAGCTATTGATTGTAATCGGGGACTCTGTAGTCTGGGGCACAGACAGCTGTTTCTGCGGCAGTCAGTGAGACATCAGGATGCTGCTTTGCCTCCTAGTTCCAGGGTCAAGGATGTCTCAGAGAGGGTGCAGAGTATTCTGAAAGGGGAGAGTGACCAGCAGGAAGTTGTTGTGTACGTTGGTACCAATGACGTAGGAAGGGAAAGGGATGAGGTTCTGCAGAGAGAATATAAGAACTGCAGTGAGATGGATTCATTTGGTAATGCTATCAAGAATGGGGAACTGTCATTTAAGGAATAGACCCTGGGATTCATTCCAGTTAGGGAAACTGGATTTGATATTAAGTCTGTGATTAGTGGAATTCATCTAAAGAAATTGTGACAGAGGCGGGAATTGTTTATTCATTCATGGGATGTGGGTGTTATGCGTTAGGCACTCAATTATTGCCCTGGCAAAGGTTGTAGTGAGGTCCCTTCTCAAACCTCTGCACTCCTAGGGATGCAGAGACACTTGATGTTATTAAGAAGGTGTTTGACCCAAAAATAATGAATGCAAAATGATATATTTCCAAGTCAGAAAGGTGTGTAGCTTGAAAGGAACTTGTAGGTAGTGGTATTGTCCAGGCTTGAAAACTGCAGGAGGTAAGTTAATCGCTGCAGAATTCCCAGCATCTTAGCTACTCCTGCAGCCACAGTATTTATATGACTCATCTAGTTCAACTTCTGAACACACGGGATGTTGATGATGGGGGTTCAGGGATGGTAATAGTTGAATACATAAAATGCAAAGGGGCCATGGTTAGATTCTCTCTTGCTGGTTGGAGATGGTCTTTGCCTGGCACTTTTGAGCTGTGAATATTCCTTGCCACTTGGATCTTTCATTATTTCTTTCTTTTCCTTTTCTTTCTGTCTCACTGTTTCTCTATCTCACTCTCTGGGCTCCTGCTACCACGTGCTCTCTCTCTCTCTCTCTCAACCCCCTCCTTCTCTTCCCACAGCTTACCATAAAGATCCATACTCCAGTGAGGCGTTCCAAGTCAGCAGCGTAAAGTACACTGATTGCATCATCCTGCTGACTTTTACAGTGGTAACTGTTAGTAACTGTCGACAACGTGGTGGAATACTTTTAAAACCAACTGGTTGTTTATTCAGAAGGAATCAACAGACTGACATTGGCTTGGATTATTTTGCTGGAGTCTGTGTTTGTGATAATCCAAATGAGTTAACCGTTTTCCTCGTTCTCGATCCGTGAAAATTCTGTTAAACTTTCAATTCCTTAGGACCTAATTCTTTTCAGCTGGCACTTTGGAGCTACTCCAACTTTCATTCTCAGATGGGCTCAAACAGTTCAGTTATGGTGGCAGCTTCTGGAATGAATAGCCAGGGAGACTGAAGAGTAGCAAACAAAAGTGAACCTGACTCTCAAACCACTGCTCATCAATTGTTGCTTGTAGTTGACCTTTTTTTCTGGATAGGCCCAGATTTTACAGCTTACATCTGGAATTCTAAACTGTTCCGTATTGAACACCCAGTTTTAATATGCTAATTATGGTCCCTCATTATGGGGAACTTGGCAGTTGCAACAACTTGACATCTAGGGCAATGCGTGAGCTGTGTCTTTGTCATACTCTGATCTGAATAGTGTTTTTCTTTGCTCTTTCTTTGACCTGATGAGCCCAGTAGGTTTACTTCCTGCGTGCAGTTTGATCTTGAGAACGATTTGGCACTTAACAATACAGTAATCCAGGCTTCAGCAACTTCTTTTCAAGGTGGACCTAATGTAGTTTGTGTGTTTCCTCCACAAGCTTGGTGGCCATATTCATTTCCCCCACAATGACTTTAGCACTGCACAGCACTTTCTTTATTTGTTCTTTGGATGTGAGCCTTGTTTATCCTGAAGTGCCCTGGAGAAGGTAATGTTGAGCTGCTGCCTTGAACCACTGCAATCCTTCAAGTGTAGGGACACCCATAGTGATGTTAGGAAGAGAGTTCCAGGATCATAACCTCGTAACAGTGAGGAACAGTGATATAGTTCCTGGTCAAGATAGGACATGGCTTGGAGGGTAACTTGCAGATGGTCGTGATCCCATGCATTTGCTGTCCTTGATCTTCTAGGTGGTGGAAGTCATGCATTTGGAAGGCGCTGTTGAAGGAACCTGGACGAGTCTGTCTTTATACAAACATTTCACATAGAAGTCACAGTCTAGCGCCCAATATCAACTTTCTTTCTTCCTCCTTTTCTAACCCAGGGAATTGTATTCAGTTGTAGTGGCCCTATTAATACTTTTATATAGCCGAGGCTTTCTACTTTTTGAAGCATGTTGACAGCATTTGAGGCAGCCCCCCCATTATCAATATTTTTTTTTTATAAAATTCTCCATTTGATAATTTGAGTAATAATTGCATTAGGAAATACAGGAGTGAATGCAAATTAAAAATCCAGTCAATGGACCGTTGAGGTGGAAGGGTACATTCAACTCGGCATTGGACAAAATGAATTTACCAGAAGTGACAATAACAGCACCGCTATTAGCCAGAAAAGCGATTATAAGGAAAATAGTCGAAGCTTCTTGGTAATCCACGTACAGGTATCCTTTTCTCTCTAATTGATTGAAATGTCATCAGCAAATTTGCAACTTCCACACCACTGAATTCTGCTTTCTGAAATTCCTACTCTAAATGTGTCCTCCTCAAAAATAATCCAAATATCCCACTACCTGTATTACAATAGTAACTACACCTCCATTGTACTTGAATGGCTAATGCACTTTGGTGTGGCCTGAGGCTGTGGCATTACATACATGCAAGTTCTTTCTTTGACCAAGCTTTCAGTCTCTCCTCCTAATGTGCATGACTCCTGAAGAATGAACTGCGTGACAAGTTCATAAGGAAGTCACTGAAATCTGGATTCACCACACATGATAATTTTATGAGATGTTACATCTGGGTTTTCTTAAGTTTTAAATCAGCATTGGTCGATCTGTAAAGCCCCTCAATGCTTTCACATAAAGATGATGTGTAAGCGCAAGTTTCTATTTGTGAAAAGGAAAAGTAATTTGGGAAATTCAGTCAGAATAGGTGGTGCCAGGTGCTCAGTTTTTTGGTACAGGTATGACCAGCTGCACTTTCTGTGGCTCTAAAAACCAAATGTTTATCTTTGTCAAAGGGATAAAGTGGAGCTGCCGCCTACTGCTTATGGCCACTCCTGCTGACAAGGTACACTCATCAGTCTTGCACCATCCTCTCACATCCACTGTTGCAGGTCCACAGTCTTCCAGCTACATCAAGGTCAACCCCTCTTTCTGCTGCCCTCCACTTTGGCCGTTAGAAGCGATCTCCAGCTTAATGTTTTAGCGAAGGTCTGTAGCTTGGGTTGTGGCTGGAGCTGTTAGTTGGTTTGCTGAGCTGACTGGTTTTCATACAAACGTTTCATCCTGTCCCTCTTCTAGGTGACGTCTTCAGTGTTGTCTAGCCTCCATTGAAGTGCTGTGTCTGATTGTGCTCCACAGTGCTATGTAGATGGGGTCTATTTCAACATGTTTATGGTACAGTGATCAAAAACCAGGCTTCCAGGAAATCTTGTGCTTGAACCAGCTGTATTGGATTTGTGTACACAATCTGGTGTGGTGGGATTTGAACTCAGGTCCCCAGAATGTTACCTGGATCTCTGGATTACTAGTTCAGCAATAGTGCCACTAGGTCACCGAAATCACATCCACATTTCCACTTTCTTCCATAGATTTTCAGTTTTCTGAGGCACTCTGGGAAGTAGATTAAATATAACGTCTAATAAAGCTTTTTATCTTTGTTACACACTTGAGCTTTCATAGTGTTGACACTGGTTGACTGGAATTACTTTGGATGCGCGCACCTTTAGGTTCTTTAAGTGCTTCACACTTTCCTGACAACTTCCTTAAGCTCCATACAAAGTGAATCTCAATTAGCTTAAAAGTGATATTAACAGAAAATGTTGCTGGCTCACTCGTAAATTTAATTAGATGGTGATAATTTTGCATAATCTGGTACTCTGTCCTTTGCGTCAAATCCAACAAATTAAAAACCTGTATCATTGAGCTGTTTTCTGTCAAAATACATTCTCTTAAAGGAGAAGTAAATGGCCAGAACAGAAGCCTTCTGTATAAAATACTCCTGTTTCTTGTATTAATGCAGCACCTTGGCCATTGGGTACCCTAAGGTAGCATTATGATAAATAAACATGATTGTGCAGTAAAAGGAAGAGGCCTTCTCTCCTTGAGGCAACTCTGCTGAATAAACTAAGTACAAATGTGGGCCGGTCTCCTGAGACTGAGTTCTTGTTAGCACTATGTGTACACCTACACCACGTGGACTGCAGCGGTTTGAGAAGTCGGCTCATAACCAAGGGTAATGGGGATGGGCAACAGTGGTTGGTCTAAGCAGTGACACACTCATCTTATGAAATAATGAAAAAATAGTCTTGAGCTTGTGAACCATAGTGACAAAAGGTCTTTCTTTCTGCTTTGCCTCATAAAAATTGCTCAGCTTTTAAAACCAGCATTGCATTTCCTGAATCACCTCCACAGCAGTGTGTGAAAAAAGCCCCAGTTTCTTTTTGAGTCTTTCTTTCCAGCTGCAGCCTCCCCTATGGCATTTTATAGTGCAGCACTGCTATTGATGTGGTCCTACACATGGTCGACAGTTCTCACTGATGTAAACGTTGCATTATTCACACTGAGCTGTGTCTGCAGTGGCCAGATGTGCTTTAAAACAAATGCGCACAAATGTGGGTATGTGCCATTTAAAATCACAGACAGCAATTATTTCCCTGAGGCTGTTGAGTTTCTCAGTAGCGGGGGGAGATCAGTATAAATCTGTAACGACGTAGCTGTTTTGATGGTGATTTGCGTGGTGGTTCTCTTCCTGCCTCTGACTCCAAACTGAATACTAATACTCTAGAATCTGTGTTACATTAAATTATTTTGTTTATGTACAAGTTAACATTCCTTGTGTTGCAATGTTTTATTCTGTCACCACATATTTGCTGCTAGCAGCAAGTGGATAAATGTGTTGTAGGTCATACTCACAGTTGGCTACTACAGTGATGTGACCTTGGTGAACTGTCCACTTGAGATTGTTCACCGGGAAAAGATTTGTTTGCACGTGGGCCATGATACATGATTCAAATCTTCTGCTCTGGAAAATGCAGCTAATCAAATGTTCAGGTGATTTATTCTTAATCCAATATATTTCATGACAGTTTTTTCGTAGCAGTATTGTATGAGCCACGGAGACACAGTCTTTCCTTGTTTAGCATCAGTGGTCTGTAGTCCATTCAGTGAGTCTGTTCCTTTTCATTTTGACTTTGACGGCCTTCATGACTCATTTCTTGTGTCATTGCTCAGAATACATTGATGAGCAAACTCCAATGGCCAGACATGACTGGTCTTCTCAAGTAGAAAAAACACTGGGCTTTGTGTTCTTTAGGTTTTGCTGATCCTTTTTACTTTCCTCTGATAGAAATTTCCTGAATAAACTGGGAATCCATTGTTAATATATTGGTTACTCAGTCTTTATGAATGATATGAAATAATTCCCTTGCACTATCCAATCATTTGAAATAGGTGACTGAGCAATGGCCAAATAAGAGAAACTTAACAAATAAGAGAAACAGATGCTGTCTGTCCCCTGAATGAGTTATATTGAAATGTTTTTGGATTATGTCTTGTGAAGTCTGCATTGTATCAGACTGATCGGTGCTGTAGCTCTGTCCTAGAATCATTGGATAATCTTGCATTGTTGAGACAGTTCATCGTTCAATGTTTATATGCTAATTGCATATAAAAAGCATTTGGTTTAACTGCCATGGTCTTTTATTTGTGGGCCATGAACTCAACTATGCCGCAGTTACCAGTTGGTATTCATGTGGCCTTCAATGCATATGATTTCAGATCATCTCTGAAACTTTCTGAAACTTGGTAAAGTTTCAAGAGCAAAACGAACTGACTGTGGTTTCCACAGGAACTTTAACAGCTGGCTCGATACCTGCGCTGGAGTGCAAGAGGAGGGAGACAAGGTCATTGCTAAATGATATTTATGCGATTGAGTTAGGCAAAGAATTGAAGCAGTATATTTACTGATATATTAGGATTGCAGAAACATGGCTGTTGTATTTGGTGTTTATTAAATCCTTCCTGCATATCATTGTTTTCTTTTAACCTACTTTGAGCACTATATCGTGAGCATTCCTGGAGTTTCCCAAACTAACCCGGGTATGTATTGCAGCACATTCCATACATGCAGCACCCTCTGTGTGGAAAAGTTTCCCCTCAGGTCCCTTTTTAAATCTTTCCCCTCTCACCTTAAACCTGTGTCCTCTGGTTTTGGACTCTCCTATCCTTGGAAAAAGATCCATTGCTATTCGTACATGATTTTATAAGCCCCTATAAGGTCACCCCTCGGCCTCTGATGCTCCAGGGGTAAAAGCCCCAGCCTATCTGGCCTTTCGTTGTCATTCAAACCCTCCAGTCCCAGCAATATCCTTGTCAAATTTTTCTCCACCCTCTCTAGTTTAGCAACAACCTTCCTATAATTCTTATCAAATTTAAGCCCTTTCCTACACCCACTTATTCAATCTAATCTCCTGTGTAGGCATGGGAGGGGATTTGTGAACCCCTCTGTAGCTGGGAATGGAAGCAGGCAGAGTCTGAAAGCAATGTTGTTAGCTGGTCTATGTTTTAATTCCCAGCTTCCATCCCACTCCTGAACCACTTATCTACAATTGGGCAGCAAGCCTACACTCTTACCATTAATTGGCTGCTTTTTTAGCAACTCCCATTGTCTTCCATGCTGAATGCTCCACTCCCTGCTCCCATTGGGTTTGATGGATAGGTGGGTTTGTGGGCTGGTGGGTAGGGTAGAGAGCAGTTCAGAGGCCCACAGGGAAAACCTACACTACGTTTTGTCTCAATTGATAAGTCTGGAACTGAACACTTAACCTTTCAATTCTCTTTGTAAAGATTCTCTTCCCATCTGTTAAATTTCTTATCTTGTCGTTTGTGGGATTTTTTAACCCCTTTTATCTTACTCTTCAAATATTGGAGACTGTCATCTTTTATGTACCTATTCGTAATCTTGCATAATTTTAGAACTTCTGTTATATTGCCCTGTAGACTGTAGTCTCTTATCAAATTGAAAATCACCCAGTTTTTTGAGTCCATGTACCTAGCCCTGAGTAAATACAAATGTCAATGTTGGGGTCTGTTATATGCTCTCAAAAGCCTTAATATTCCAGCCCGTGACCTGAAGCCCAACATTGCATTAATTAGAATGAAAAAAACGGTGGATGCTGTAAATCAGAAACAAAAATAGAATTGCAGGAACTGAGGAAGGGTCACTCAACCTGAAGCATTAACTCTGATTTCTGTCCACAGATGATGCCAGACCTGCTGAGCTTTTCGAGCACTTTCTGTTTTTGTTATTGCATTAATGAGGCTTCATTATGCTTTTATAAGAATTCCTCTTTTTTTATATTCCATAGCTTTCAAGATAAACCTTAGTACTGCATTGTTTTCTTTTCGCAGCATCTCTGAGACCCTGTTTTACTGTCCTGTAAACCTGCATCCATCAGATCCCTTTGTTTTTCCGCAGCACCGAGCCGAGTTCCTATTCGGTTTGTAATGGCTACGGTTAATTTTTTTAATTTCCAAAAAATGGATCAGTTCCCAATTGCTGAAACAGACTTACATCCACTTTTCAGCCTGTTTGCACTATTTTATCAATGAGCCTAATCAATATAAATTAGATTTTTGAAGGGCTAACAGAATATCAATTAAAGTTACCACTATTTAATAATTTTCTTACCATCATAGTAAGGAATATCAATTAAAATAATTTTTCAGCTATACAACATCCCACATTCTTAAACATATGAAGGCAGGTGTTTTAGTGTCATGATCTCACTTTTACCATCTCTGGCTACTGACTCCATCCCACACCCTGGCCATTGTTTGAGGCTGAACCGGACCATTCATAATTTTGCTGCTGTATTTGATCTTGTCATTAACTTACAATCACATCCACTTTACCATCAAGGTCACCTGCATCTACTACTGTAACATTGCCTGTCTCAATGCAAAGGTGCTCATTCACGCCTTTCTAACCTCAAACTGGACTGAATGGCTTCCCGTTTTCATGCTTCATAAACTTGAGGTCATCTGAATTCTACTGCCTGGACATGAACTTGCACCAAGTTCTCTTCACCAATCTTCCCTTTGCCTGCTGAACTACTTTAATTTCCAATCTGGCAACTCATTCTTGTTTTCAATCCTTTCCCCTTCTTTGTAACCTCCTTGAGACCTCCAACCCTCATGAGATAACCGTGCTCTTCCAACTCTGGTCTCTTGTGCATCCTCCATTTTAACTGTTTCACTATTGGCCATCCCTTCAGTTGCCAAGGCTCTAAGCTCTGGGATTCACTCCCTAAATCTCTCCACCTCTATACCTTTTTTTAAAAAGTTCCTTAAAATCATCAGTCCTAATACCTCCTTGGGTGGTTTGGTGTAAAATTCCTATGAAGTGCCTTGAACTATTTTACTAAGTTAGAGGTGCTATCTGAATAAAAGTTGTTGTGAATAATTAAAGTAATTAAAAGCTAGATTGAACGTTGGTATTTTAAAGTAAACACTCTTTGCCAATGTTTTCTTTTAGTGAGGGGTATAGTTTTGCATGTACTAGTTCCCTCTGATACTTCGTTAAAATTGCCCACTCTTTGTGTAGGCTCAAACAGTGAGCGTTTGCCAGCAATGATCACCTGAATCCAAACTCTAAACCTGGAGGAGGAATTTGAATTGTACTTCTGGTGACCAATCTGTCTTTTTCCTCTCTGTCTCACTCAGCATGCGCAACGTGGAATGTTGCACTGCTACCAGCAGGGAGGGACAGCTAACACAGCATGCACCATACTTTGCATTTCTCCATTTTCTGCCTTGGCTGCTGGGATGGGGAAAAGACGGGTGGGAAGATGAACATATTCTTTTTGTCCAGCTACCCTCAGTGATACAATAGAACTGCGTCAGGTACTTGGGAAGTACTGGCCACTTCCTAATTCCCAATCTCATGATCTAGCCAATCTAACATAATTTTACATCAGGTACTTTTGTATCAAAGAATTAAAGTTTTAATGAAGCATGTTACTTGACTACTTCTGAGCAACAGCGTGGAGGAGAGTGTACCCAGTAGGGCCTCGAGAGAGCCCTTACTTATTTTTTCGGGGTGAGCAGAGGACCTAGCATTGGAGTTGGCAGATGCAGCGTTGGCAAGGTAGACCCAGCGGTGAAAGGTTTGTTGTTGGTTGGGTCTGGCACTGGTGGTGGCAGAAGGGCAGCATAGCAACACCGAGGTGGGACCAGCGGCAAGAGACCTGATTCTAATGTTGGTTGTTCCAGCGCAGTCAGTGGGGAGTTGGACTATCAGCCCAGCAGTGAAAGATGGTGCCTGAGGATTGGTGACTTCAACGTTGGTTGGGTCCAGTGCAGACGGTGATGAAGCAGTGGAGGAGGGATAACAGCAGAGGCATCTTTGATGATGAGCTGGCTCAGGACTGACAGACTATCTTTAAGCGATTCTTTTTTTACCCTTATTCTTAAATCATTCAAAATGTCACCAAATTGTAGTGACCAATGAAAGTTTTTCACTGTATTTTATCATATTTTTCCTGCAAAATACACGTTACAATAAAAATCATTCATTCAAAAGGGAGGCTAGAGTAAGATCGATCATTTTACAAACATCTCTCTTTCTAATGCAGGGAATTAAATGAAGATTCAGATGATTGACATTCTTTGTTATGCTGCCATTTGATCCCTTTAGTCCCATGTTACGTAAAGATTTATTTGTGTTAGTTTCCTTGGTTCTAATGTTTATAGTCAGTGGCAACACCGTACCAGCTCATAGAGGACTCGTTTGAAGAAAAGGTGTGTTCAATGAAGTTCTACATGATGTCCATTACATCTGACTCTGTCATCTGGGCAATGTGTGTCTGTTAACCATTGTCACTCTGTCACTCTGATCTAATATTTAGTTTCTCATGGAGAAATTGCCAAGAAGCAGTGCCCAATGTGGAAATATCTCTGTCGTTAAAAGTTTACTACATTTGGTATATTTTTTAAAAGAAACTTAAGTAGGAATTGAAAAATCTAAATCCTCTAAATCTGGCCAATTGCAATCTGTACGATTTGGTTGAGCAGCTGGTCAGGAACGTCAAATGCCCAGGGAGGTGTCAGAACATCAACTGTTCAGATCCTGATACAATTATGTGACATGCAGCACCAGAAGATGTAAACAAATTTCATCTTTATAATTTATATTGTATATTTTATGTCTTTGGGCCATCCCAGAGTACTTCAGTGTAAACAGTTAGTTTTCAGGTGTTATGTAGGTAGATGTGGCAACCAGATTAGGCACAGCAAGCTCTCATGTTGAAATGAGCTAAATGACTAGTAGTTTTGGTTCAGGTTAAATCTTGGCCAGAAAGCTGAGTCAGCTTCTCTAGCCTTTGAATACCACAATGGGACCTTGTACATCCTCCAGAATAGTGAGTTGGCAATACAGTTCACTGCTGCATCCAAAATACTCCTTCACTTTAGGGTTAACCCTAATACCACGGTCTCTCAAAATAGACTTGTGGTGTCAACTTTGATTTCTTTCAGTGTCTCATAAATATGAAGGAAGGAATCAGCTGTGTCCTACAAGAGCCCCTGTAGGCATAGTTAGTAGTCGCTTCCCATCCCACGCACAATTGCTCACTTTTGGAAAGGAATTTCAAGATATTTGTTGTTGATGGAACTGAGCTTCTATCAATCTGTACCTTCCGGAGAGTGAGGGAAATGAATTGGGGGCTTGAGGAAGGTAGACACTCAGTGCCGTTAGAAAAGCATCATTGTCACTGGTGTTGTCAGTCTAAGTCTTGTGAGTTGACCTTCAAGTTCACTGTCTTTAGTCCAGACAGATCTCTTAGTTATGTTGCTCAATTATTTTTTAATGAAATGTGTAAAATATATAGGCCTTCTGTTGGTTCTTGATAAACTTGCATTTGTAAAGCACATTGTTGAGTTGATCACAGTTAGTGTACAACAGAGTGGCATGTGAGTAGACTCCCAGATCTTAAAAATGTTATGAACCCTATTTTGAAAACCAATGTCTTACATTGTCTGCTTAATCAAGCCTGACCCTGGTTGTCACTTCAGCATCATTTTAGTAGCGCTAACTAGTTTACTTTCTTTGCAATTTGTTGCAGATTGATGAGCTGTATGAATCTTACTGCATCCAGCGAAGATTACGGGATGGTGCAAACAACATGGTGCGTGCGTATACTGTGTCTCAAACCAGCAAAGAAGCAAGGGAGAGCTTGGCTGAAGCTAACAAGGGCTACAAAGAATACACAGAGGTAAAACCAGAAGCTGAAATGTTAACTGGAAAATAAGAAAATACTGCTAAGCTTGGTGCACTCTCTTTCCAGAGGTTGGGCTGGATCTTTGAAGATAACTAAATCAACAGTTTCCTTGATGTTGTGTTGCTGAAAGACTTATGTGGATTAGGGATTGCCTCTATTTTTTGCTGACTACAAGTCAAAACTATGTTACTGACTACAAAGTGCTTCAGAATGTCAGTGATCATGTGCATATGTATGCAAATTCCTTGCCTATCTACTACAGATTTCAATATTGAATATTTATATGTTTCAATATCTTCAGTATTTGCTATTTTTACCTTTGATTTTATCTATGTATCTTGTATATGATTACAGTATTAAATCATGGTCTGACTGGTGTATTGTAGCTTATAGAGTCATACAGCATGGAAACAGACCCTTTTGGTCCAATTCATGCAAGTTTCCCAAATTAAACTACTTAGTCTCAACTGCCTGCATTTGGCCCATATCCCCCTAAACATTCCCTATTCAAATGTCTTTTAAATGTTATAAGTGTACTTGCCTCTACCACTTCTGGCAATTCATTCCACATATGAACCATCCACTTTGTAAAAAAGTTGCCCCTCAGGTCCCTTATAAATCTTTCTCCTCTCTTAAAAATACATCCCCTAGTTTTGAACACCCCAGCTTAGGGAAAAGATCTTGATTATTCATCTTATCTATGCCCCTCCATGCTTTTATAAACCTCTATAAGGTGAGGTTGTTGACTTGCACACTGAGCTGGCTGATTATCATTCAGACGTTTTTGTCACCATGCTAGGTAACATCATCAGTGTAGCCTCCGATGAAGCAATGTTGTTTTACTCCACTCGGTATTTATATGATCTGGTCTGTTGAGGTGTTTTGTGTCATTTCTGGTTCATTTTTTGCAAGGGTTTGTATATTGGGTCTAATTCCACATGTTTATTGATTGCATTATGGGTGGAGAATCAGGCCTGTAAGAATTCCCGTGTGTGTCTGTGGTTGGCTTGAGCTAGGACGGTCGTGTCATCCCAGTTAAATTGATGGCCTTTGTTGTTTGAGTGTACAGAAATAAGGGAAAGTTCGTTGTGTCGTTTTGCTGCTATCTGGTGTATCCTGATGGCTAGTTTCCTTCCTCCACCTTGCGAAGTTCAGGTGTATTGCAGTGGGTTGCGGCCCGTTTGAATAATATCGAAGAGCACCTATACAAAGTCTTCGCTACCAGTGGATACCCCACCAACTTCATCCGCAGATGCCTACTAGATAGACAACACCAGGAGGACACAATACGACCTAATACACTGGCCACACTAGTGTATGCCAAGAACATGTCAGAACTGAGAACAAGACTCCTACGACCACTAGGAATCAGGATAGAACATAAATCCACAGCCACACAATGACAAACACTCACAGGGACCAAAAACCCCATAACCACAACATGCAGGACCAACGTAGCGTACAAAATACCATGCAAGGTCTGCCAAAAGTATTACATTGGTCAGACAGGAAGAAAACTCGCCATCAGGATGCACAAACCCCAGCTAGCAGAAAACTGACACAATGAACTTTCCCTTATTTCAGTACACTCGGACAATGAAGACCATCAATTTAACTGGGATGACGTGACCATCTAGCTCAAGCCAACCATAGACACACATGAGAATTCCTACAGGCCTGGTTCTCCACCCATAATGCAATCAATAAACATGTGAAATTAGACCCTGTATACAAACCCTTGCAAAAAAAAGGCCTGGAAATGACACAAAACACAGCCACAGACCAGATTTCAGACACTGAGTGGAGTAGAACAACATTGCTTCATCGGAGGCCGCACTGATGATGTTACCTAGCATGGTGATGAAACATCTGAAATACAACCAGCTCGGTGAGCAAATCAACAGTCTCACCCAAAACCCGAGTTGCAAATCTTCACAAGAACCTTAAACCCCTATATGGTCGCCCCTCAACCTCCTATGCTCCAGTGGAAAAAAGTCCCAGCCTATCCAGCCTCTCCTTATAACTGCAACCCTCCAGTCCTGGCAACATCCTTGTAAATCTTTTCTGATCCTCTCCAATTTAATAATATCCTCCCTTATAGCAGGGCAATCAAAACTGTAGCAGTACTCCAAAAGTGGCTTCACCAACCTCCCTGACCTTCCCTATCCACACCCACCTCCTTTAGCAAATTGGTAGTCATCAGGAACAAGCAACTTCTCCATTCTAAGCACTTCTGGCATTTCCATCTTGCCTATTAATTTTTATCATCAGTTACCTCTACCACACTCTGATTTTATTTTACCTCCATTTCTTCCGTAGCAAACACTGATACGAAGCACTTATGACATATTCCAGTCTTACCTTGCACCTCAAAGCACGTGTCACCCTTTTCTCTACTAGGCCCATTACGTCCTACTCATTATTTGCTTCATGGAGAAGATTTTTGGATTACCTTTTTATGGCGACTGCTATTCTACTTTCACACACGGTCTTAGCCAGTTTTACTTCTTCACTTCTTTTTTAAACTTGCATTAGATATGGGATTGTCACAATCTAAAGAAGTCCCAAAGGAGTACTTTTGAAATGTAGTCTATGTTGTAACGAAGGAAGCATGCAACTAATTGTGCACGGCAAATTCTCCAAAGCATCCGTGAAACAAATGACTGGTTCATGTTTTAGTCATATTTGTTGAAGGATAAATATTGGCCATGACACCTCAAGAATTCAATGTTCTCTCATGACTCGTACAATACTAATACAGTTTGGCTGGTCACTTAGCTAATTCTTAAAATGCTAAGACTTCTGGCTGCTCAAATTCCTGCCTGTTTTCTGACGACGGCTGCAGGCCCCATCATGGGCCTTGAGAGACATTTCCTGCCTTTTCCTAGAGCTCAGTACCAGTAATTGAGCACCAAACTTGCCTCCTGCCTAGTTGGGGTGTTAATGTTTGAAGATTACAATGCATGAGCAACGCAGATGCATTGGGATATCAGACCCAGAAAATTATCCAGTCACCAGATTCCCAACCCCAAAATAAAAATAAAACCTCTGAGGGGTGTAAAATCTTTAATTTAATGACTTTATCATTAATTTTGAAACACAAATGTTCTATGTTGTACCAAAGTGAAAAAGTCATTTCTTTTACCTAGAGTATGTGCACAATGGAAAGTGAGCTTGAGAACCAGTTAGGAGAATTCCATGTGAAAATGAAAGGTGAGTAGCTTTCTTTCCAATTTAACCTAATTTACTGTAATTATAAAAATGGACAAGTTTAGTGTTGCTACTACTTGGAGATTGCATTTATTTGGCTTGGTTCTGATGCATGGAAAATTGAAATTAATAACTACAGTGCATAACATAGGCTCATAAGCCAATTTGTAAACCTCTTGCGACAATCGGGGATTAATGCATACTGAGACTAAGGACCAGATTCTCATGGAAGCTAGAATACTTGTGCACCTTTCTGATGGATGCAATTTTTGCCAACAGCAAGAAGAGGGTGGGCATAATTCACCAAAAAGGGAAACCCAAATTCTGCACAGCCATTTGAAGTTAGCACTGAGTTCAAACAGACCCCATGGGCAGGGATCTTGACCTACAGTGTAGGATTACGAATGGACGACATAGACTCAAATATTCTTGAAAAGTAGAAAATGTCATGATCTGAAGATTTTTATATCGCTGCCCTTTAAAGTTCTTTGATTTTACCCCAGAGCTGCTGTTATGTTATTATGAATGTTTGACTGAGTTTCAAAAGCTTCTGTTTTGAGATATTGGGAGTTTATAGTTTGGCAGTTTAAAGGGGCTATTAAAGGATTTAGTTGCCTTTGATCTGGGATTTGAATAGAAGTTTGCTTGTTTTCCTAAAATGAAGAATACTTGAGATTTAAAGTCTTCAATTGTGTTTTATGAATGGGAGTTATTTTCACTAACAAGTGTGAATAAGCGAGAAATGTTAGCTTTATTTTCATACTCACATAGATTCTGACATCCATCCATAATGGATACTGGGTTGAATGGAAATGGAGGGATTGAGGGATGGGGGATAGGTTGGCTTTGTAGGATGTGAGAAACCATAAGGTGGGTGGTGTAGGACATATGAAATGGCATGAAGGGTATGATGGGCTGCGAGTTGGAGAGGGTGTGTGTGTGTGTGTGTGTGTGTGTGTGTGTGTGTGTGTGTTGGGAGGGGGTGAGTTTGGAGGAAGATGAAAGGGCCTCTGAAACAATTGGGACAAAATCCAACAGAACTGAGGTAAGTCTTGTAACCTGTCTGCCTTGCACTCACCTGTCCCATCTGTTTTGGGACAGTCCTGATTCCACGGTGCCTGAGCCTTCCCAGAACAAAACTCCAGGAAATATCCCAACTCGAGCTACTCATGTCACAAATGTAAATCTAGGCCTGGATGTTACTTCTGTCACTAAAGTAAATGGTCAGAATATTCCTTGTCTCATCCACAGTCGTGTGAACAACGCTCCAAGTTTGACTTTACTGACGAGTCAGGTTTGACAAGCCTGAGATTGTAATGATGAACTAAATCTTTGTCTATGTGTGGAATGGATCCCTATGTGTGGCTTTGGATTATGATATATAAAATATAACTCATTGTGGATTCTTATGCTTTGACTGCTGCACAGTTGGGCTCTCTTGTATTTTATTTCTCAGTCATGTATTTCCAGGACACACTGAATCTGCCTTTTGTCAATCTCTTCGTAGGGCTTCCTTCAAACAAATTTTGCTTGGATAATATTTTTTGAAAGATTAGAAGTTGTTTTCAGTGAAATTGTTAATGCTTTAAAGGCCATGGAGGTTCACATTAGGCCTCGGAGGAATCTTCTTCTTTTAAAATACATGGTGTTCTCTTTTTGTTAATTAACAAAACATGGCATCAGTTTTGACAGATGGTCATTGTATTCTTTGCTGTTGAAGTCATGACAAGTGATGGCTCCAGGCTCTCCTCTTCGTTTCAAATGGGTATAGTTTGCTGAATGCTTGATATGAAAAATAATTATTGTGGAGCCTCATAGTAAGGGTTTTGTTCTTGAATTGCAGCATTTGCATTTGAATCAGTAACTTGACTTTATAAAGTGGTAACTGCCTGCTATAACACTTGCTGCCAATGAGCAATGTGGAACAGATAAATTACATCACCTACACATCTTGTAAAATGTGTGAGTAGAGTCAGCCGTACAGTACCAGGCTGCCTCTGGCAGCTGAAATGTAGGTTACTAGGCAACAGATAATTACATTATCGTTTGGAGCTGCAGGCGGAAAACATATCCATGGTTAAAGATTACCATATGAGGATGAATAACACTGACAATCATTTCATTTTCCTTTTGAGTAAGTGAAGAAGGTAGAAAGGATTTGAAGTAAATGTCAAATGAATCCAGTGCTGAAAGGGTAGAAGCAGTGTGAAATACCTCATTGTCGATCTTCACATATAAATATCAATTGCTTGTGAAGAAGACACGTTTTGTTGAAGCTTCTCGTTTTACACTCATAAGTACAATTTGCAAGAATACCAATTCAAAGACAAAAACCAACATTTAAACTGAATGTGAAGAGAGTGCTGACTGGTAGGCAAGTGGAATCTTTAATTAGTAGAGGTGTTTCCATTGAGAAATTGCCACTTGACTGACAGTTAACCTCCATGTTTTGTTAAATTTTAAACCTGGTAAGTTGATTTTGATTGGTCAGGCGATTGCCATGAGAAATGAATCAGCAAATAGCTGTCACCTGTTTTGTTGAGTCGATAAATAGGTGACCCACATTCAGAGTCTACCTGCCTGGTCTAAAATTTAACAAAGCCTGGCAGCTTATTGTCGATCATTGTTAATTGCTATATATTCCATGGCAGTGCCTCTACCAATCAGAGTTAATTTGTCAACAATCAAGTCTCTCCTCTCATGCAGTATAAATGCTGTCATTCCCCTCAATTTGGTATTCTTGCACATTGTTCTGATGAGTGCAAGATAAAAACCTGCAACAAAATGCTTTTTCTTCTGTAATAAGTTCTGTACTACCGAATGACTCTTTATGAAGAAGAAAACTACAGCGAAAAGGGAGAATTTATGAAGCTGAGTTCACTTTTGCAATTTTATCTATTTGCAATTTATTTAACAACAACCGAATGTAAAATATTTTTCTTTAAAAGTATTTACAATTCAGTGTTCCTATTAACTGGGGAAGCTCATTCAACTAATTACAGCCTGGCATCATCTTTACATGCCCTTGTATTTATTTCCCACAAAAAGTAAAATATGGAGATCTTTGTGCTGAGATAAAATTTGTGTTTGCCTCTGAGTTCTCTAATATCATTAGCCTTGTTGTAGAAGTGTGCTTTCTATTTGTCACAGCCTTGCTTGTGCAGTAATATGCATCCACAGAATGGCAATCACATTGAAAGTTTTTTTTAAAAGTCTGGATACCTGATGTATGTTGTGACTGTAAAATTTATCTTGGAAACAGACACATGGGACCTATCAAGGTTCTGTACAAAACATCAGTGTTGATTTTGAAATACAGATTTTGTTTTTGTGATGGACCGATTTGTCCAACCCGCCAAGCAGTGCCAGTCACTGTTTTTTATAAAAACAACTATTAAGTCTAGGTTCTTGTCAGTTTCTCCTAAAGCTTCAGTTTAACAAAGCACATAACTTTCTACTCCAGTAGCTGGTATTTTTACAAATCTGTTTTGATGCAAACAGCTCTAATTTTAAACCCAACCGGCTAAGCCCAGAGTAGTTACTGTATTTTGTACAATAGACCAAAAGTTACGTCATGCTATCATTGATGTCTTTTGAATTGGACTGCTGCCTTTTGCTCAGTCAAAAGCAAGACAGTGTGATGACTTTGAATAGAACTGTTGGCACATTGGGAGCAGAGTGAAATCTGTCTTCAGTTACAGAGACTATTGGCAGCCACCTTTAAAAGTTCTTAGAAGGGTGAGCAGTGATCCAATTGCTGAGATGATGATTGGCTTTCCTTCTCAAGAGCACAGTAGATCTTTCAGAAAAGTTGTTACCCTATCGCAACAATGCCAATAAATTGGGCAGAAAGCTACCAAGTGTGTTTTAATTGAACTCAGATTGTTAGAAAATAATTTATTTTTCAAGCGCAAAAATAAATTGGATTCTTTTTAAGCTTCTTTTCTAAACTTGGACTATGCTGCCTTGAGAAGGTTACTTTAGTGCATGAGAAAATGAACTTTTTTGAGGTGGGGGTCAAATTTAATGTGATATCAGGGAAACATCTGCTCTAAATCTGTAGAGACGTTCTTCACAAGAGGCAATGTTAGTGAGGAGGCTGACACAGCAGGAAGTGGAGCAGTGCTTCAGCCAGGCTCTCTGTTTTTGTAATTAAGCTCAGCAGTGCAAGCTTCTTATGAAAGATTTTTTTGGAAACCATTGTCACCTCATCACAGACTCATCTTTGTTGATTTGTGAATTTTTACTCTATTAACTTTTTCTATTTGTGCAGATTGACTTATTGGTGGAAATGCAATAATTGATGTTCATTTCAGCAGAAATGCCCGCAGTGAATTATTTAATACCATTTGAACAATCAATCATGTAATTTGGGGTCAAGCAAATTTACAGTCCTCGGATGGAAGTAGATACTGTATTGAAGTAGGAAAAGCTTGTTGCCTACCTCCAGTCCAGAATGCTTCAATGCTGGAGCTGTTACTTTATATCTTATTGTTATGTTTTAATTAACAACAGAACTTAACTCACTGGTCCACTTTATAAAGCATGTCTGAAGTAATACTTAAGTGGAGGGTGGATAGCAAGTTTTGTGGAGAGCTTCTGCTGGATGTGTGTGTGTGAGTGTGTAAGGAGAATACTGGAGACTATAAGCATTTTTAACTCTTTTTGATTATTAAATCATGACAATTCAAGTAAGGTACCTTCTGACACTACAAATATACCTTGTGTACTCAATTAAATCTCACAGCTATGTAATAGTCTTTAAGTGTAAATGCACAGGTATTTTCAATAACTTGTGCTGAATAGAGTTCTTTCAGACCCGTTTAGGCAGTAAAGGAAATAGAGATTTCACGTAACCCACAAGCAACGATGCTGGCTTTAAACAGCCTGAATAAATATGCGGGGAACACTCCTCCATCATTTTGTGAATCCTCTATTAATGAAGTATTTGAATAATATTGATTAAAGTTTTAAGTAAGCATTTCTCGCATCTCCTGCCGCATCTTATTTATGTTGCACTCCATTCTTCAGCTACCCATGTTTAAAAGAGCATTGTCTCCTGCCATAATTTCATAACTTTCAGAAAACTCTTGTGACCCGAAGTTTAACGCTACTTTTGTAAATATATCTTTATTGTGTACAATTCAACTATCCAAGATAAGAGAGTCAGAACACTGCCATGAAATTCCATTTACAGTTCTCTTATTCTGAGTTGGAATAAGTTTGAGAAAGGGCTATGTATGTGAAATGATCCATTGTGGGTGTTAGCACAAAGAGTTGAACTAAGGAATATTTTCGTATGCTGCCTCAACAACTGTGGATATATAATTGCTGGCAATGAGGTATCCTTTCAGAATCTGTCTGCAAAGCACTGGCAGTCAATGGGACCACAATGGAAAACTGAATGTAGGCATTTAGATTCAGACTTGTATCCAAATGCAAATTATGGAAAAATAACCTGATAAACTGTAGACAGATTATAGCACAGAAAGAAATCATTCAGCTCATTATGTCTGTGCTGGATTTCTAGAAAAGCTGCTTACCTCGTCCCACTCTCCTGCCTTTTCCTGGTACCCCAAATTGTTTCTCTTCAAATAAGAATCCAATTATCTTTTGAAAGCCACAAATAAATTGGTCTCCATCACAATCTCAAGTAGTGCATAGCAGATCCTACTTCTTGCTGTGTGTTGATAACATTTTTCCTCATGCCACTGTTCTGTTATTTACAAATCTCTGCTTTAAATCAGTGTCTGCTGGTTGTCAACATTTTAAACCAATGGGAATAGTTTTTCCCAACCTACTTCATGTGGACCCATCGTGATTTATGAGCACTTCACTCAAACTTCCTTTTAATCATTTTTTCTAAAAGAAGCATCTCCTGTTTCTTCAACCTGTTCATGTAACTGAAACTCCTTATCTTTTCCACACTCTCTTCAATGCTGCCACATGCTTCATAAAATGTCATGCCCAGAACTCTGTCAATACTCTTGTTGAGCCCGAGCCAGTGTTGTACAGAGGATCTTCATAAGTTCATTGCTTTTTCACTCTATGCCTTGAATTATAAAGTCCAGGATTCTGTACACTTCATTTGCAATTTTCTCAACTTGTCATTTCATTGACTTGTTCACATATACCCACAGGTCCCTCTGCTTTCACAATGACTTGGGGTGCATTTTCTTCCTTGAAGACAGATGCAACATGTCCATTCAGAACCTCAGCTATACACCTTGCCTCCATGTGTAAATTTACTTTTAAGTTTCCTAAATGGTCACTGTTCTCCTTTGAACACCTATTTTGAACTAGTTATGTGTCTATAGAAAAATTTTGGATTCTCTTTTTGGTAAATTCTGTCTTTGCCACACTGCTTTTTTTCACTTTCCCTCTGAGCCTCCCAGTGTACATTAAACCAGGCTCACAATTACATTATCCAGTTGACATCTGTCATATTCACTGTTTCTGCTTTGTCTTCCTTTTTTATCTCTTTGATCATTCGGAGAGCTCTGATTTTTGTTTGTCTTACTATCCCCATCATGGAATGAACTCTGACTGCGAGCAAACTGCCTCTTCTTTAGTGACTGGCCATTGTTCTGTTACATTTGCTTTAAATGTTGGTTAAATTTCAAACTGCTGAGGATGGCTGTACCTTTAACCACTGCTAACTAGTGGGTGGTAACAATATGGGGCTGACAAAGACAGCCTGTCATAAAAACAACTGCTGATTGCTTTGATTGGTTATTCCAACATAAAGATTACTGGGTGAAGTGAATACAAGCACACAATGTGTTTGCCTGTCTGTTTTTTCTCATCTTGAGAAGAATTTTTGAGATTTCTTCCTCCATGTTTTGCTCCTGGAACCGTGTTTGTCTGTGTGGCTGCTGGGAAGGAGGGAATGTCTAATCATGAATGTGGGACAGACTTGATGACTCAATTGTTCATTCTGCTCTCCATTTATACAAATGCACCAAGGTAAAGATTACGTAGTGTCTTAATTTAAAATTGCCTTTCGGGTTAAGTGGTTTGATGTTCTGGGCGCAGTACCTCAGAAAGGATGTATTGGTCATGGAGGGAGACCAGAATAAGTTTAAACTTATTGATCCCATGATATCTCGAGGGTTAAATTGTAAGAGATTTTGCTTAAACTATGATTAATTTTCTAAATTTTGTTGAAATCAAAGTGATTTGATTGAAGTTCTCAAGATATTGGGGGTAACTGGTAGGGTGGATAAAATTATTTCTGATCTAGAGGATGCAGTCTATAAATTGGAGCAGATATTTTCAGGGTGATGTTAGGAAAGGGTTGTAGAAATTTGAAAATTGTTTTTATGAATAGCGATTGATGGAAGATCAATTGTTTATTTTAGATTTGAGATTTTTTTTGATAAAAGGCATTTAAGGGATATGGAGGTAGGCCACATGGCAGCCACTATTTCTTTTAATGGGCAGCATGTTCTAGTGACCAAATGGCTGTCATGTTCCTATTTATGCATATTGTGAGCTGTTTTGGTTTAAGTTTGGAGGCAAGTTGAAAGGTTACTGCTGCTGCCTGGACCCCATTTCCACTATTTTCTGACTATTTTACATCCTTTCCTGGCTCAAGATTGTAAATGATACTTTGTTCCTCGGCCAAAACTTCATTTCAAAATCACCTGTCCCCATCTTCTGAAAGAAAAGTTGACCTTCAGGCTATCGATCTTTTCTCACTGCCACTCCGTTGCTAATCAAGGTCCTTGAGTTTATCTCCTAGGTTTGTGCTCATCTTTGTTCAACTCCATCTTTAAATGTTTTCACTTGTGCTCCTGCCTACAGAGCACAAACTGCTGTATCGTTCTTTGTACACGTTGATAAATCTTCTGCAGATGGGGGTTCAGTTTTTCATATATATGCTAATGACACTCATCTCTTAGCCCTTCTGCAGCTGTTGTACAATCAAGCTTCTTAATCAGCATCCTGTATCTGATGGGCCGTTATTTCATCTGCCTAAACGTTAGCAAGGTCAAAATTCATCTCTTGGCACGATCCGTTGCTACCAATTCAATCTTCTCTGTGGCCACTTGGACCAAGAACCTGACAGTTTTCATCTTCAATGTGCCAGTCAATCCAAAGCTAAGATTTCATTCCATGTCCTCACTACAAAAAACCACTAGTCAACTCTGTGAAGTTACTACCTTCATCTCGCCCTCAAAGTATCTACCACTGAAACACTCCTTCATGCTTCCGTCAGAATCATAGAATCCCTACAGTGTTGAAGCAAGCCTTCAGGCCATTGAGTCCACACTGACCCTTCAAAGAGCATCACACCCAGACCCCACCCCCTTACTTTATCCCAATAACCCTAACCTGCACATCTTTGGCCACAATGGGCATATTAGTGTGGCCAAATTATCTAACCTGCATATCTTTGCATTATGGGAGGAAACCGGAGCACCCAGAGGAAACCCATGCAGACACTGGAGAATGTGCAAACTCCATACAAGATATTCCTTTTCATATATTCTTTCGTGGGACACAGGAATCGATGGCTGACCAGCATTTATTGTCCACCCTAGTTGTCCTTGGAAAGATGGTGATGAGCTGCCTTCTTGAACTGCTGCAATCTCTGTGCTGTAGGTTGACCCATTATGCCCTTAGGGAAGCAATTCTAGAAATTTGACTCAGCAACAGTGAAGGAATGGTGCTATGTTTCCAGGTCAGGATGATGAGTCGTTGGAAAGGCGTTGTCATTTCTGATGCCTAGGTTGATGCCAGGTGGTCCATCTCGTTTCATTTCTTTGTTGAGACTTTGTTAAAACTGAGTGGATTGCAAGGCAGCCATGTTGCTGTGGGTCTGCAATCACAAGGTGACGACAGCAGATTTCCTTCCCTGAAGGACGTTAGTGAACCAGTCAAGCTACAAAAGCTTCATGGTCATCAGTAGATTCTTAGTTGAATTCCACCATCTTCTGTGACAAGAATTGATCCTATGACCATAACGTCAGCTGAATTTTTCCTGGGTTAATAGTCTAGCAAAAACACCACTAGGCCATGGTCTCTGTCTTAGAACTTGACTGTTCGGCTACCTTTAATTTTACCTAAACTGTAGTCCATTCTAAGTCCGTCTGTTCCATCGCTCCATGTTTGTTGGCTAATGTTAAATCCCAAATCCCAACAGTTCAAATTTAATGTTCGCTGAATTTGAATGCCTTTATGACCACCCTCCTGTTTAACTCATGTCATTACTTGTGTATTAAAAAAGGGGCATCACATGCTATTTTTGCACTTTAAAAATGATCCAAAGTAAAGTAATTGAAAATCAAAGTGCTCGTACTCATATTTGTTGGTGAATATTCAAACAGAGGGAGCATTTGTGCATGAGACCCTGCTGTAGGATTCTCCAAGTCTTCCATAACTTGCTGGTACAAATGGTAGTATTTTGCTCCAGTCTTGAAAAGAATCCTGATATTGAGTATTACCCTGGATTATAATCCAGCCTTCCTTTTAGTACTTAATAACCTGTACCTTCTGCAGCTACCTTGATTATATCCTAATACAGTCCACAGAGGCTGTAATCAGTGTTGTAAGGATCATAGTTTTCTTTTATCTTGCGTGCTAGATTTCAACTGATGTGTTTTCTTCTACAATTTGTGTGTCTTGTTTCAGGGCTTGCAGGATTTGCACGTCTCTGCCCAGGAGACCAGTATGAGGTAAGAAAGTATTTTCAACATTTGAGACTTTTTTTTACAAGCAAACCTCAATTCAAAATGCATTTCTTTAACCACATTAAGGAAAGTTTCATCCATTCTGAGATGATCTCTTGTGAGGCGGTATTCACAATGTGTTGAAACAGGTTGATGGTGAAAGTTCTTCAATGTTTGCAAGACACATTAAATTTAAATGTAATCTTCCTGTAATTTGGGACCTTCATGCTGAGTTCTACAACATTATGATTTCCAAAACTGTAGCATCTTTTTTCTTCTTCTTTTACTGAGCTGTCCCCCCTGCCACACCTGAAGATGCACATTATTCGCTGTACATATCTTCACTGGTCACCCAGTTTGCTCAAGGGACTGTCATTCTTATATGAGTTACAGCAGAGAGCTTTGTCAGGCTGCTTGATCACCAGAAGTGTAAGAGCTAAGCTAAATCCTGTCCTTGACCAATGTTTACATGTGCTCGCTTCCATTAGAGACTCACCAAGCAGTGATTAAAAGTGTAGAATTGTAGAAACCATTCAGGACACAGAAGGAGTTCATTCAATTCAATATGTTCATGTTTAAATGAACTGTCTAGCCTAATCCCACCTTCCAGCTTTTGGTCCATACCCATGTAGGTTATGGCATCCCAGATTTGTTCCCAGGATGATGGGACTATCCAATGAAGCCAGATTGGACAAACAGGCTCTGCATTCTCAAGAGTTTAAAAGAATGAAAAGTGAAATATTAAAATACTTAAAGGGATAGACACATTTGTTTACAGGTAAGATGTTCCCCCCACCCCCGGTCGGGGAGTCTAGAACCAGGGAACAATTTGAAAATGAGGGAGATGCCCATTAGTACTGAGATTTTTTTTACTTAGAGGATTGTAAACCTTTGGAATTCTCTACCTCAGAGGGCTGTGGAAGATGAGTCTTTAGTTATATTTGAAGTAGATGTTCAGAAATGTTTTGATTCTCAATGGTATAAGGGGTTATGGGGATAGTGTGGGCAAAAGGTATTGAATTGTTCAATCAGCTATGATTGTATTAGATGGTAGAGCAGGCTCAATGAGCTGAATGGTCTACTCCTGCTGTGTTCCTATATAATTAGCCAACTGTTTTCTTTTAAAATGTGATGAGGGTTTGTGCTTCTGCCATCCTTTTTAAGAAAGAGTTCAAGATTCCACCACCCTCTGAAAAACTTGTCATCAACTCCCCTTTCAACCGTAGCGCATTTGCTTGAAATCTGTAACCCTTGATTGTTTATTTCTCTAAGAGAAATAAATCCTTTCAATTCATTGAATCCAGGTCCCTTGTTCTTTTATGCTCCTCAATTAAGTTTCCACATAGCTGTCTCTGTTCAAAAGGAAAATGACCTCAGTCTCTCCAAACTTTTGTCATAGCTGCAGTTCTCTATTAGGCAACATCCTTGTCAGTGCCATCTAAATCCCCTCGAGTGCGACCAAACTGTGCCTGCAACACAGTGCCTAGTCTCGAGACAGTGCTCTGGTTGTATTGTGAATATTGTTTTATACAGTTCTTGCAAAACCTCCCTGTCTTATTCTCAATGCCTTGACCACTTTATCTACCTGCCCTGCTATCTATGGAGACCTATCGACAAGATCACTCTGTTCCTCCACACTTATTGTATGCTCCCTTGTTGTGTTTGTCCTCCCTAAATGCATTGTCTCATCCTTTGCTAGATTGAATTTCATTTGCTGCTTTCCTAATCATCTGAACAGTTTATTAGTGACTTTCTGCTGTCTACAACTTGCTTCCTTGCAGTCACTTTATTGATCAATCTTCAAATCATTTACTGACTTTTTAACCATCACTCCTGTGTGCAAATCTAAATCATTGGAACCTCAAAAAGTAGGGGACCTGCTACTGAGCTCGATGAATCCTCAATAGAAACAACTTAGCCGTCATAAAAACCGCCATTACACTTTGCTTCTTGTCACTGATTTAATTTTGATTTGTCTTACCACTTTCCCTCAAAGTCTGTAAACAACTTAAAATTCTTTTCTCCATTCTGATTTTCTCAAATCGATAGAAATAATATCAAACGTGGTAGCCTTAAATTTTACTTGAGTTTGTCAAACTGTCTTACTCAGTAAAGATTTATTCTGTCTCTCAGAATGTTTTCCAGTAATTTGTCTGTAATTGAGGTTTGGTTGACTGATGTCTATTAATCAGCCTACCCCATCCTATCTTTATCAAACAACAGTACAACATTAGCAGTCCTTTGGCAGCATGTCAGTAACTTAAGAGAATTGAGAATAGATTGCCAGAACCTCTGTGGTTATTCTTCTTGTTCATTTGAGACGCCTTTCTTCCAAACCTGGCTATTTATTCACTTTCAAAGGTACACAATGACTTAATATTTCCTCCCTCACTAAGGCTATCCTTTCCAACAGCTCACCTCTATAATTACTGTGTTTGCTTCATGTTTTTTTGTGCAATTGAAGCACAGTTGGTTCCTCAGCCTGTTTCGGTTTTTTTTTAACCTGGGTGGTGAGGTTAGTTGTAGCGCTGCTACTGATAAAATTAGTTACTTCAGCACAAAAACTGGGAATCATTCATGAGATTTTCTCGTGTTTGGCTTGGCTCCTCACTGGATAAACATACAAAACCTTTGGGGAATTTGCTTGAAAGCTCAGTACAGCAAAGTTTACATTTTTATTCCAAACTGTGAATACAGGAGCTGTTTGGTAATGGTGCACTTTGACACAAATGTCTAAAAATTGTAAAGTGTAGTTAGAGTAAAAGGTTTTGACTAAACAATACCTTGATATTATTGCTAAAGGAATTTTGATTTTTTAAAATTTTGATCTGAGGGAGAGTAGGGGGATGAATGTGCTCATGATTTGTCAATAATCCAACCAACATCTGTTGCCAGATATTCATGAAATATGGCCGCCAACGGTGGAAGTTGAAAGGTCGCATTGAAGCAAATGGGAAGCAAGTGTGGGATGGCGAGGAGATGGTATTCCAACCTCTTGTTACAGAGTTCCTGTCAATCAAGGTAAGGACTTATCAAACTCGCTCTCTTACCTTGCAGTTATTAAGTTTCATCGAATAAAATCTGTTTGGAGAGAATTTAAGTTTTTAGTGTTCTCAGATGGTGCAATGAGACATCCATCATGACATTGTTTACTAAACTTGTTCCTGTTTACGAAGAGAAAATTCTTCAGCAGGAGGTCAGTTTATGCAAAGATTTGTGCAAGAAGTGACTTCAAATTTTATTACCACAAACTGCCAGACTAAAAAGCCAAATACGCTATTCATGTTGCCCATACTAAAAATAACACCCTTTTAAGTAAAAATTGAAATTTAAAAAAAAAACCTAGAAGCTACAATTTCTTTTCTGTCCTCATCCTGTTCCATGCTGCAGTGTCCCTCACAAAAGGACATCCAAATGATCTCCAACCTCTCAAAAACTTCGTACGCAGTCTTATTCTGACTGTCCAGCTGAACATATCATATGGAGGACTGCAGTTATGTATCTGTATATTTCCACTGTATGCACAGTTAATGTTTCGAGTCAGGCTTCCTGCAGAGCCATTTCAGACTCAAAATGTTAACTTTCTCTCTCCACAGACATTGCCAGAGTTGCTGAGTTTCTCCAGTACTTTTTGTTCTTATTTCTTGTAACTTGTGGTGATCATAAATCATGTTAAATTTTAGACACTCTGTAAATTGAAATAGCAGCTGCATAGGAAAGAAGATGTGCAGAGTTTGGACTGCATTTGTTGGACTCGATGGGGGCAAAAGTCTCTCAGTATTTTGTAAAATTTGTTATTTTGATGCATTTATGGGATGTTGGTGTTGCTGGCTGGACCAGCATTTATTGCTCATCCTTAGTTGGCCTTGAGAAGGTGGTGGTCAGCTGCCATTTTGAAACACTGCAGTGCACTTGGTGTAGGTGCACCCACAATGCTGTGAGGGAGGGTGTTACAGGATTTTGACTTGGCACCACTGAAAGAATTACCATTTCTAAGTCAAAATGGTGAGTGTCTTGGAGCAGAGCTTGCAAGTGTTGGTTCTCCTATGTATTTGCTGCCTTTGTCCTTCTAAATGACAGCAGTCATGAGTGTGGAAGATGCTGCCTAAGTAGCCTTGATGAATTTCTGCAATGTTTCATCTTCACTATTTACAGCAAGATAGCAAGTTTCTTTATTGAAGCTGGAGAAAAACAAAATTCTGGATAAACTCAGTAGGTCTGGCAGCATCTGTGGTCATAACTCGGAATCAGAGTTATTTCCACAGATGCTGCCAAACCTGCTGAGTTTCTCCAGCATTTGTTGGTTTTATTTCACATCTTTGAACTTTGCTTTTATTTTCCTTCATTGAAGGTTTTGACTCTTTATTGGTGAAATGGTCACACATAACTGCTCACTAGTGAAACTCTCAAACGCCCATTCCTCATGTGTAAATCTTAATGGTGAGAGTTGGGAGACTGGTAAGTTGCACAGGCATCATTGCTGAGCCTTATCCTGCAAGTGATCGTTGCAGGATGTGGCATAATTGGATTGTAAAATAGGGAATGGGAATCCTGTCTGATCGTTTCCATTCTTCCCCACCCGCTAATACCCCAGGACATTGACGCCAAAAGCAACATTTGTATTGTCGCTTCCCAGACAGGTTGAGTTGAGCCTTGAATGTTCCTGGCTCTATATTTTCTGGTATTCACTGAGTAAACTCATTGCCCTATCATGGGAGCCAGGTCCATAAGATACGAAGTGCAACAGAACTATGGCTAACTTGGATTTTTGTAAATTTAGCTTTTAAAGTTAGTCATGAAGTTGTTCATCTTCTGATGGTCTGTAATGGCGTGGAAAGGCAGTCCAAAAGCGAGTCTATATTTCTTCTACCCCTTATCACGCACACAAACAGATGCCACCTCTCACAAATGAGGGACAGGGAAAATGTTTTCTTAAGGATGTGGGAATCATTATCAGAGGTCAGGGAAGGAAGAATTTCAAGAGCAGATCTTAAACTGAGTTTCTGCAATGGTGAGGTTCTTTTGTAAGCCTGCCAAAGCTTCAGAAGCATATACCGTATTGCAATGGTTTTGTCCCAGTTTAACATTGTAAATTTATGTGCACTTAAAGTAGTAGCAAAATGTAATGTTACATCAACAATTGGGATAGCATTAGTGAATGGCATTTTTGTTCTAAGATAATAACTGTTCTGGGAAGCTGTGAAGCATCAAGGATGTTAATCTGTTTGTTCTTGCAGGTAACGGAGCTGAAAAGCTTGGCAAATCACGTCATAGTTGGCAACGTCTCCTGTGAAACAAAAGATTTGTTTGCAGCCCTGCCTCAGTCTGTTGCTGTGGATATCAATGACCTGGGAACTATTAAACTCAGCCTAGAGGTCGTTTGGAAGTAAGTCTTCTATAGTCTAAAATTCAGATGAGATTAGCCTTTTGTAGTGTGTTCATGGAATGAAAAATACTTTGTCCACAGCAAGAATTTATAAGAATGTTAGATAATCAAAGAAGCGCTTTCATCTGGTTACAAAAGACCCTTTCATTTGCAATCCACTACAAGTTCCACTGTGATTTTTACAAGAAAAGTATGTCATTCAGAATTATTACACAACTGCATAGGACCTGCTTAGCTCAAGCTCTTTTATAAAGCATCCACTCCTCATTTGGGCAGTTTTCAGCTAACTGATACATATTTATCAGCAAGTCAACAGAAATCTTGCAGAACATACAAAATAATGACTAGTAAATATCAGGTGGTCTTCCACTGCAGCATGTGGTGCAATCTGTGTATATTGGTAAATGCCAACACCACATCTTTCTTCCAAAGTTGCACAATGTGAAGTAAAATAAATGCCTTTACATTTTGTCAGTACAGCGCGAGTTAAGCTGCTGACTGAGGCTAATTGATTAATTAAGTTACTGAGTAAATATAAAAGAGGAACAAGTAGTGATGGGTAAAGGGATGTTCTATTTTACCAGCCAGCTTCAATCTGTATTGGCATGTAGCAACTCTTTTCTTCAGGAAATCAAGCAAGCTCCAGGCGACTGCGGTGGTACCCTTATTCTTGCCACTTGACCTACCTTCTATAATGTGAGATGCTTTCCACTCTATCAGAATATTTTCAGCTACACTTTGTGCACTCACTGCGATGTATCCATTGACTGTCTACACTGGCCACTTATTCCAGTGGTTGACAACTCTCTGTGGAAAAGAAGTGACATCCTTTATCAAGCACAACTATATTGTTGTGGTTTGTACAGGTGCCTCCTTGTTCAACCTCTAATATCCACATTGACAAAATCCACTTCCTTTATAATTTTAAATATCTCAATCTTACCCATCAGTCTATACTCTTCTGAGCAAAAAAAAAATGCAAATTCTCTTCAAACGTCTGCTACTTACTACCTATGGGACTTGAACTAATCAGTCGAGTGACCTTCCTTTTCCAGGACATTGCTATCTCTCTGAATGCAATGGGACCAAAACCAGTCCTTTTGGTGACACAAGATTAAGAATAGCGAAGTAGTTTTGTACTGTCCTCTGTATATATTGTAACATTATGTACACTTTTGCAATAGCACTGGATTTTTTTTCCCAACGTGATAAGCAGCTCCAGTAAGAATAGGACTAGAAAGCCTAAAATATTTGAATGCAAGAGAATTGAAAACCTCTCAGATTGCTGAGGCCAAGGTTACTTTCCCGTTACTTGTACCCTGCAATGAAATCTCAATTGAGGATTAGGAAGGAAAACACAAAACACTGGAAAATCTCAGCAGGTCAGACCACATCATGGAGGAAGTATTGGTTAATGTTACTGGCCAATGACCTTTCATAAGATCTGAAACTTCAAATCTTCGTGATCCTGCCCAATTTACTATGTGCAGCGTTTTCTGTTTCTGCATAAGGTCTTCAGCCCTGCACTGCAGTATTTTGTTTTGACAGAGGTAATGCTTATCCTTGAATAAACTGGGGCTTTTTCAAGGGCCACTAATAATTCTGGTTTTATGAAGTTTTCTTGGTGCGCTCCTTGGGTACTTGTTTTTCATTCCTCAGTCATTTTCTGACACAGTTACAGAATATGTTGGTTATGTTTGTCTTGTTTCAAAGTATATAAAGCAGGGCATGCAAATTGTAAGCTGTGACCCTAGCTCATTGGGTCACATGGGCTGCACCTGCTCCTGGTCTTGATTCTGACATGTCCCCAACTTGCAAGCAACTTTCTGTCCCCTCACTTGAATAGTTCTGATCCATTTTAAAACATTAATTACTGCTGATTGTTAGACTTTTTTTTTCCTCAGTGGTTTTATGTTCAGGTTCTGTCATCAGAACTGCAGTTGTCTAGGTGCAGGTTATATGAAAGATGTTACTGCTTGTTCTTTTGGTAAAAATCTAACATCCCCTCCCCCAAAAAAACATTCATGCACATGCGCACGTGCACACAATGGAAAGGAAGAGGTTATGGAAAGTTTTTTTTTTCCCATGAGTCAAAGAGGGGAAAATATTCACGGACTCAGTGATCAATTCTTAATCACTTTATTGCTGATCTTATAAAACGTAAGAGAACAATTTGATCAATGAATAAATCGGGATGTTGGGTAGCCCACCAAACAAGAGGTTCTCTGGCACTGATGCTGAGTCTTGGCCCTTGTGGGAATGCTTGTTTATTTGAAAGTTCATTGGTTGTGTCAGTTTTTTATCTCAAATCTGAAGTATTTAGAGTTATTATTTCGAGTGCAAGTCTAGCCCTGACGCGCGCACGCGCACACACGCACACACACCTTCTCCACCACCTCCCCCCAGATACACAGGCGCACAGAGTGGCCTACCTCTTCCTTCTGCTCCTGTATTGAGTTTGTTAAATGGCCAATATAATTCGGTGTCTGAAAACAAAAGCAGATTACCCCACTAATCTACCATCCGTTTAATCCTTTCCTCCCAGGTTTGTAACGTCAGGAATAGAGCATTCAGACTCATATTTGACCTTGCTTTGCACGAGTCCACAGTCAGTCGAGGGGTGCGGTAGAAACCAATTAGTTTGTACCAGTTGTTAACTGGAAAGTTGTAATCACTCTCTGAAGAACTTTGTCAGCTCTTAGTGAGTGCACCAAGATCGGCAAAAATTAATCACATCCCACTGTTAGCATACAATTTTGTATTATATCTGAACTGAAAGCTTGAATTGAGAGAGTGAAAGATTTCTGAAGTAATTAGGGTGCAAAAAGTATGATTTTGGTGAGCTTGCAGTATAATTTAAAATATTAAGCATACTTCTGCATGTCTTTAGCTCATTTGTTCTCTCTATTTCAGTCCATTTGACAAAGATGATCAAACATCTGCTGCCAGCACTGTCAACAAAGTGCCCACTGTGAACAAACGGTTCTCCACATACAACCAGAGTCCTCCAGATACCCCATCCCTGCGGGAACAGGCCTTTTATGTAAGCCTCTCTGAGGAAGTTTACCTGCACGCGCTGTTGTTATATATTCCATCACAGAACTGACCAGACTGCTTTTATTCCTTGGAACCTGTATTTCCAGATCATAACCTTTACAATTAAAACCGCAAGTAGCAAATGATGTTTTGTACAGTGCAGTTGGTTTGTTGTTTTAATTTTTACAATCTTCAGATTGGCGCCTTGGTTTGGAGTTGACATTGTATGATTTACGAATGGGTAGCTTGGCGTTTATGTGGAGCTACTGAGGAGTGGGGTCATCAGCTATGACAGAACAGTGACTGTGCTGCATAGAAAAGGACTGAGTGTGCACACTTCTGGAAGGGAGAATAAAGACCTATCCTTTTATATGCTACACACATTAAAGTCATTGGTATGGCTTGCACAATCTTATTGCCAAGTTGCCATAGTAACAATGAAACTAGCTTACAAAGGGAAACCAGTATGGGAGAGGGCATGCTGTGAAAGCCACTTACTGACTGAAGTTGTTAATAAATGACACCATTCAGGTCTACTTAAGCAGCCTGAGGTATTAAGATGTGTGTAATTCAGGAGGTAGTTAACCTAGTGTTTCGCAACGTTTATCCTTATAACCACAAGTTATAATTCTGTTGGTTTATAACCAGTAATTTCAATTGGAAGGTTGTCATTTTTATTTGGCTTCACTGTCCTCATGATGTACTTTTACCAGTTAATACTAAACCATGAATCTCTGTTGAAAGTCTACAATATCAGAGCTGAAATTTAACTTCATGGTTTCATTCTTCAAATTCCTAAATGATGAAAATGGCGCGCCCAAACAATTATGTTTTTAATATGTTAGTGCTGTTGATGGACAGGAACATTCCTGTTGTGCTGTCTGGAAGGTACAAGGTAATCAGTGGTCTGATTTAAGACCCAGGCGCACACTGGCCTGTGTGTGCATGGCTATAATTTATACAAATTAGGACATAACCTGCCTCCTCGATTTTATTACCCATTTGTTCCATCTCTCGACATGGTTTGAAAGTATTTTGCTTAAAATTTGTCTTAATTTGAGTTTATGAAGTAATTGGTTTCTCTCCCTCCAAGGAACTGTTTATCGTTTGTCTGGTTGTATCGTTCTTTAACACTTGGCACATGTTCTGGTCGTTTGCCTGTGGAGGTTAGCTAATGGTCAACCTATGAATGTATTGGGTGGAGCATTTCCTCAATCCAGTTCAGTGCCTGCACGTTGTGTTTAAATTTAGCACTTTTTATTATCTGTTGCTCATTATCTTGTTACCCTTCCGCTCTCCCAAAAGGTGTCACCAGCCTGCCCAAAAGGGAAAACTAGCAAAAATAAATGGTAACACTTGAAAATGAACATACTGCAGCCCCATTTTGAACTATACAAGATGAATCAGCAGCATGTGTCATTTGCAAATATTATCTGGTGAGGATGCTGGCATCGATGGTAATATCCTCCTCCACTGCCCCACTTCAGCTTCTCCTACGTACCAGGATGGTACTTGGGGCTTTTCTGACTCGGTCAGTCACTGGTTAAACTTGCTGAAGCATCAAACACCCCATTTAACTTCTTCCAAAAGGCTTTGTTCTGGGTTATGCTGCTTTCTGCTCAGTTTCTAAACTTTGTCTTTGGAGTATTTTCCAAGTTGATATTAATTTAAAAAATCTCCTGTTGCACATTGGAATAGCAATGAACCAGATTGTTGGGGATAAACCAATTAAGGGACTCAAATCAGAGTTTAAATTGTGAGGAAGCAGTTCAGAATTTTTTTAATGGTTGAGAGATGTTTGCAGGCTCAAAACTGCCTAGCAGTTTTGATCTGACTTTGTGTAGCTTATTTCTGTCGCATTTGTCATGATTAATTTCTTAATTTATGTTCTTACAAATGTCGTAGTCACATTATGTGGGGCCAAGGCTCTTCAATTTTTGACTAATTTTTATGGCTGTTAGAATGTTGCGTTATTTCAAATCAATTTTATTCATTCATTCATGGGATGAGGGCATCATTGGCAAAAACAGTACTCAGTGCCCATTCCTGGTTGCTCTTGAGCTGAGCCACCTTCTTGGCAACGGAGTGGATTGCTAGACCACTTCAGCGGGCAGTTAAGAGTCAACGTTGCTGTTGGCAAGGAGTCATATGTAGATCAGAGCAGGTAAGGACAGCTAATTTTGTTCTCCACAGGATACTCGAGAAAGCTGTATCTATTGACATTGCAACCGTGGAGAAAACATTTCCCACACTAGCAAATCCCAGAAACTGCAATGGATACAATTAGAGAACTGTGCCTCGCTAAATTTTGTTTTCAATCAGGATTTTATTCAAGTGGAAAATCTGGGCTTTCAACTTCTTCCTGAATGAGTGCATGATCCTAAAATCTCCCTTATGACATTCAACAGGCCTACTAAACTTATTTTACATATCATTATTCCACAAGGAAATAAATAACATCTGCAAGCTTTGAAGCATAGCTTTGGTTCACTACATATCCTTTCAATTAGAGGAGAGTCACTTTTTAAATTCCCTGTAAGAATCAGTCTCTGGTACACTTCCTGGCGTCTACTCATACAGCGATGATGACCCAACTGTGGCAACAGAGTGTCAGGTTGTCCTCTTGTCTAGGCAGTGTATCGTGGGTAGTAAAGCAGATCCTAAAAGAGATATGAGAGGCTAGAAATGATATGCTTCATTCATGATTTAATTGTAGGATAAATTGCCTTAATTTACAGTTTAAAAGTCCTTTGTTGCCGTTGGCAGGAAAGTGCAGTTATTCCTTCATGAACTTGTTCTAAAAGGTTTTTCTTTTGATGAGCAGAATCAGGGTTATTATTGCAACAATGGGTCCTTCCTGAGGCCTGCAATCAGAAACTAGAATCTAGTGCAAGTCTTGATGGTTACTGTCCATGGCTAGTCCTTAATTAGGATTATTGTCACTATAGATTGGGTATAATAACCTTGTTTCCTATTCCTGTGCCTGTGGTACAGTATCTGGAGTGCAGCTATTTTGTAACCAGAATCTGCTTTTTTTTTTTTGAAAAGGTCTCTTTATTTCATGATTTCAGATATTAGTAAGCATTGGCAAGGGAGATGGTTACCAATTAAGTTCTGCTCAGGATGCACACTGGAGAGACCTGGGAGCTGGTGCAATTCTTGTAATGATCCAGAACAGTCTAATCAATTGACAATTACAATAGTTCCTACCATAAGTAGGAATAGAGTCAGTTGCGCAAGCAGGTTGCATATGGGATAATTTAGAACAAAAATCAGACCTTTAAGATCAGCCAGTTAGCTTCCCCCCCCACCCCCCCACCACCACCACCACCAGCACCTGGAAATTGCAAGTATTTAAAGGAGCTTCACATATTTTCGCACTCTGGAGCTCCATGGCAGACATTGCTGCCTCGAAGCACTCAATCCCACAATTTCAGCTTGCCCGTGGTTTGGTTTGTAAGACTTCACGTTCCCACTAGCAACAAGTTGACTTTTGGAGGTCTGATGTAATGTGAAAAGGTCAATGCAGACTATTGCAGTCGTTCCTTTTGTATAGAGTGTGGATCTGTTACTGTTTACATGTAGAATAGGAGCTGTTTCTAAGAGAAACCCAAAAAGCTGACGGCATCTTTACTCAGCTTGGGAGGATTGCTGCTAAAAATGAAAAGTGCTGCCTACTGTTAACGTTGTGCAATAGATTTATCTTTGACTGCTGTGGAACGGGCAACAGTGTCAAGGCTTTGTGCAGCTGGTGACCAGCATTTGGACCAGCAATACAAGCAAATAACCATTTTTGTCTGATTGTTCTTGTTAAGCATTTTACAACCTAAAGGAGTTGCAGAAAAATTCATCTTGTGTTAAGATGGAGCGAGTGGCTGATGTGTCCCTTCAGACTCAATTCGTCTGTAGTCAAGACTTCTTGATGCTGTTTGGTACCCCAGTGTGTGAGCCCATGTGATTGCTATCTTTCAATAATAGGCAGTGATTATTTTTGAAGACTAGGTAGCTTGTTAATTTTGTACTTTGTCAAATAAAGAGCAGATTACTAGATGCAGTTTATTTGATCAGTAATTTAACAAAAAACTGAAATTCCAGAGCATGGTTCATCATAGTTCAAGTTACCAAATGCTGATTTTTTTAATACGAATGTTGCAAGAAGACACATTTCCATTATTAAATGGCAGCAGCTCTTTGAATTTGTTTAACTCTGTGCCTCAACCCTACTGTGTTAGTGAGGAGTTCTTGATTATTTACAGAAACCAGCTAATGAACAGAACAACTTGAATTTATCAGACATCTGTAACAGTCAAGTGATCCAACCACTTCAATGGGGCGTAGTCAGGCTAAAATTGGCACTGAACTAAAGAAGGGCATATTAGGACAGCTGACCAAACCTTGGATTAAGATTCAGTTTTGGCGAGGGTCTTGAGGGAGTAGGCAGGAACAGAGAAACTTATGAGGAGAATTCCAGACCTTAAATAATAGTTGAAGGGACGATAGCAATGAACGGTAAGATGAAGGAAGAAGGGATGGACAGTATTAGAAGAATACGGAACATTGTCAAGTTGGTGCAAGTTATAGAAATGAGGAAGGTCGGGGCCATGGAAGGATTTGATGATATGGTGGGTACCATTTTGAAACCTGCGGCCCAGGTGCTAAATCTTGCTGGTTTTTCCACCGAGGGAACCATCCTGTTTGTGCCCAGTGTATGATGGTAGGGAGGGTCACTTAGTTTCAGTTAAGAACCGAAACTGTAATTTTCTGTCCCCTCTTCTCGAGAGCTGGGGCATCCATGTCATTATAAAGATTCAAGAAATACAGCAACTGAGAAATGAATGTAAACTTGACATGTAATCAGTACGCTGCCATGTGAATGTATGTTTTTGGAGACTAATCACAGAATAAAAAGCCAGAAAGCCATTTTTTAAAATGAAACAAAACACGATTCTGCAACTGCTGAGCAGATCAGGCAGTGTCAGTGGAGAAAGAAACAATTAATGTTGTTGATCACTGACGTTCCATCTGCAGTATTTTGCTTTGTTCTCAGTATTACAATGAGCCCTGCCTGACTGTAAGGCCTCCCAACATTGCCCTTTTTCTACCTCGTGAACATTAGAACAACTATTAATGAAGTAAAGTTAAAGCAAACTGGAGCGTTATTCCTTGATCTGTCTGACTCAGAATCCTGCGTTCATGTTAACTGGTTGAATATTTCTGTACAAAAGCAAAGTAATAGTAACTGACTGTGCAGGAATTATATTGGTCCTCTTTCTATAGTTTTGAACTCTGTTTGGGACTGTTTCAGTCAGTTAACACGTCATCTGCAGACAAGATGCCATATCTGTGGTTTGATATTCTGAAGTGATAGTTGGTTGAAAACATGCCTTGGCTACTGGGCAGATTGTAACTTGTACCTTTTTTTTGTTCTGTATAGAATATGCTGCGCAGGCAGGAAGAATTGGAGAATGGGGCGGCTTGGTCCATCTCCTCTGATTCTTCAGATGGCTCTTCCAGCCCACAACTCTCGACCAGCGTTAGACATTCTCAGAAAACACTGGTGCAGCCAGAAATACAGGGAGTGGTCCCTAGAATCACTATAACATTTGCACAAACGGAGGACCCTCAGGCAGCCAGGCCTGAGGTTGCCAAACAGCAAATGGAGGAGGCAGAAGAAGAGCAGGAGACTGTAAAACATGCAATATTTAATGGAACTGTACCAGTTTCCCGAACTCTCAGCCATATTAGTGAGGCAAGCATAGATGCTGCAATGGACTTGAATGCATCAATGAGCACTGAGTCAGAGCCACAGATCATTACCATATCGAATTTAATGGAGTCTTCCCAAGTCTCAGATGCAGAAGCAGATCAGCCTGTAACTGAGGATACTGTCAACAAGACACTACCATCTGAAACTCCACCAGAAAAGTCAAAAATCCCAGAAAACACATGTACGCCGACAGTGGAAAGTGACACTTTTGTTACTGCTGTACCAGTGGTTCAGAGTGCTGCCTCTACAGAGGGAAAAACTAAATTGAATGATCGGAAAACTGGGCCCACGGAGTATGGAAAGGTGAAACCTGTAGATGCAGGGATCGAGGAAGCTCTGATGACATTAAATTCAACACTAGATGATTATCGTGGCCAGTTCCCGGAACTCCAGAAGTTAGAGCTGGAGGTAAAACGTTTAGAGGAAGTGCTGATGGTAAGTGTTTTTTGGGATTGTGAATGGTCTGATATAAAAACGTAATTTTCAAGCTGTCTGCAAAATTCCTGTGTTGTCAGCATATTTACTTTATTTAATAGGTAAAGTTGTCATAAGACTGCGCTGTCATTAGAGAGAGATGACTGGTGGTAGTTTAATCTGAGGATCAGCACTCCTCAGGCAAGGGGCAAAGTTGAGAAATCAGGACCTTCATGGTAACCACAGCTGGTACAGGAATTGAACTCATGCTGTTGGCACCACTGTGCAATCCAAACCAGCCATCCAGTCAACCGAGCTAGCCAGCTCTAATGCTGTCAGTTGGTTGTTGGAATTTTTGTTATCCTGACCCCATTTGAAGCGTGGCTAAATAAATACGAACTACTGCAGATTGCAGAGATCCACCTGAAGCAGTGACTGCCAGCTGCTGGGGTCCTTTTCTGTAGGAATGGACCCGATCATTCAATCTTAGAAAGTAGCCTTCAGCTCACTGCTGTGTAGTAGTGTGAGGAAGTCAAACTCTGATATTTCGAGGGCTGCACCTGTAGCCATTTTGTTGGAAGTTTGGCTCATGTGCAATACTTTGTACTGCAGGGTTGAATAATCTGCTGTTAAGTATGAATGGCGCTTCAGTTGGGAACCTCAGGTAGTTATTATAGAATTTCCTGTTGATAGACTGACTTTAGTGAAGCAGGAAAGGGAGCTAAAGGAAGTTTGGAATTGGGGGCAGCAGTGTGTGGTGTTGTGCAGGGACATAAAGATCTAATAATTTGTGGACTGTATAAAATAAATACACAACAACTGGCTAGAAATGCAATGGTTTTTCTTAGAATTATAAAGCATTCCACACATTTTTATTTAATTCCTCTTTTATACAGTTCAGCCATTTGTACTTTGTGAGACTAGCAGTAGCTGAAGGGTCTTGCGTTGTTTTCCTGACCTTGGGCACACTTTTCCTGTGTCTTCATGCTGTAAAATAAATGAATTCCTTGTCTGTTTCTTTCCAACTTGCAAACTATTTGACTGGTCAGGGTAAGGTATCCTGGATTAAGTACTTGTCTTCAACCCTGCTTCACTCTCTGGCACTGTTCCTTGAAATCATTTCACTCATGGAAATGGTCATGCAAATCCTGTCACGTACACATTGTTTATTGTCTACATAGTTAGAGGTTTATGGCTGTACAGAATGTTAATTGACCAAATTTCATTTTTCATAGATGACTAAATGAAAGTGTGTTCAAGTTTAAATACAGCTGTATTACTGTAAGTGAGTTATTTTGTCACTTATCTGAAAATTTGTGGTATAATTACTTGCATTTGTATAGTTCCTTTACCACACAAAAACGATCCAAGGAACTTCACCTGAGCATTTTTGTCCAAAATTTGATACGTGAGATATGTGGGTTTTACCTCCGGGGTAAATTACCTGATCAAATAATGCTTATGTTATCCCTTGTAACACATGAAATTAGACACAACAGAAAACTCCAACAGAAAACCCCAGCAGATGTCTGTTTAGGCTGGCTGTTATTTAGATGTTATGTTGACTGTGGTTGTGCTAAAGTTAAGCTATTACAGCAGAAGAGTATGTTTCTGTTAGTGTCATGCTTCAAGTGATCTGAGTTAATGTGGTTTCTGAGATTTTTATACCCTACACATAGTGACATAGTGACGATATGAGCATGTTTCTTAAAAATAAACGGAGAGGCATAACGCAGCATTCTCCTTTTTTCCAATAATGAAATGCTTATCCCAAACAGATACAGATGGTTGTATATTAGGCGCGTGTTATCATGTGAAATACTTTCCAAGGTTAACATTAACATTTCAAACGTCAATGTCACTCTTCAGAGGTTTGACAACTCATCCTGATCTAGTAATCATATACCTGTCTGGCGAGGTATATGTTGTTTTCCATTGGACTTGCTGTCACGCCAAATACCAGAGCTAATGTTTAATGCTTTATTCTGGAATAGTTGTGTGGATAACAATGTCTTGAAGCAAATGGTTTTGAGCTTGCAGAAGACATGAGTATAGGCTTTTTGTGGGACATCCACTTTGAAAATCATGACTTTCCTGGGGTCGTAGTATTGCTGTAGGCAAGATTTTGCTATTGAAGCCTGCTTGAAGGAAGGCATATTGGTGAACATGATTATGGAGCAAATCTCTCCACGGACATACTGTGTCCAGGAAGCTGGGAGTGTATGGCAAGAGATAATCTAAAAGTCCAAGACAATGTCTCAGATCCTTTTTATTCTGTGCAATTAGGGATGGGTAAAATATGCTGGCTTTGCCAGAGACACCCTTGTCATGTGAATGAATAAAAAAAATTCATTTAGCTTCTCCTTTTCAAAACAAACCCCAGTGCTTGGCTTTTTTAATTTAAAAATGTCCTTTTAATCTGTTCTGTTTGGGCAGTTAAGAGTCAACCACATTGCCGTGGGTCTTGATTGACATGTAGACCAGACCAGATAAGGACATTAGTGAACCAGATAGGTTTTTCCTAACAATTGACAATGGATTCATGTTCATCATTAGAGTCTTAATTCCAGATTTTTATTGAATTTAAATTCCACCATCTGCCGTACCTAAAACATTGTTGGTCTGTCACTTTGGTTTCATATGCGTATCAATATTATGACCCTTTCTCTTGCCCAAAAATCATTCCTAAAGGTTTTAAATGGTATAGAGGTGATCACTAATTCAATGGGCCCCTCTGGTAGTTCCTCTTTGGAACGGTCACATTCGAGGTCTTTGCTGTAGCATCTTCTGACAAACTGGTTTCGAGACCATTGGGGTTAGTTGTCTGTATGACATGAGTTGGGGCCTGTTAATCCTGAAGTTATTTCTTAACTTGAGCAGATCTTTGAGAACTTTCCAGAGCTTTTCTGGATGTTTCTGGTTTTCCATGGAAAAACTAGATCTGTTAATATGTCAAGCCCCTCCTTATTGATGTCTACCAATATGTTTGGAACTCTCTTCCCTGGATTGTCTGTCACTTGATCTATAAAACAGAATTGCGTATGTTTGAACAGATGAAGTTCAGTAAGGGTGTCACTGGATACCCATTTCATATCGAGGGTTCTGCCTTTCATAGTTTAGCTTCAAAATACATTGGACTATTTTTGAAAAAGCCCTTGAATTTTTGTCAGTGGAAAATAAGAACTTCTTTAATAACAGACTTTGCAGCTGTCTGGTCTGAGAGAGAGTTACTTTTGTATCAATTTTTAGAACAGTGCATACTAGGCTTTCAGCTGTCAGTCATGTACAGCGCTGTCTCAGCTCAAAATGCCTTTTATTTTTAGTTGTCCCAACTTTTAAAATTTCAAATAAGAAAACAAAAGAACTGCGGATGCTGTAAATCAGGAACAAAAACAAAGTTGCTGGAAAAGCTCAGTAGATCTGGCAGCGTCTGTGAAGGAAAAAACAGAATTAACGTTTCGGGTCTGGTGACCCTTCCTCAGACCCTACCTCCATTCTGAGGAAGGGTCATCGGACCTGAAACGTTAACTCTGCTTTCTCCTTCACAAATGCTGCCAGACCTGCTCAGCTTTTTCAGCAACTTTGTTTTTGTTTTTAAAATTTCATTTGTCTCGAAGACTTCATTTCCAATGAAAATAAATTAGCTTTGTTTCCTTTGTGATTAATGTCCTGTCTACAGATCTATACAGCAGTCTATACTCAGAAACTGACCCTCCTTAAAAGGTGAGAAACTGACCATTTTTCTTAATTTACTGCTGTCTAAAGCTCTTGTACTGTTAGGCTTCAATTCATTTTCCAAATATCTACCACTGAGATCTTGGAAAATGTGATAGATGGCTAGAGCCACTAACCATGCTGTAGGTCTTATCACCAGAACAGTATATTAACTGATGTAGCAATGCTTATGTTATCCCTTGTAACATAAACTCGGTATGGATAACGTTATATTGAAAAATCTAACTGATGTTTACAGCTGGGTATTATATACAGACATCACTTTCACAGGCACATCGGGGATAAAGTTAAACTGGTAATTGAAGAGGGTCCTGCTTCTAGTAGCCTGTCATGCTTTAAGCGATTCAAGTTGAGACAGAGTCTGAAATTTCTATACTGTATAAGGTCACATGTTGTGACATAATGATGATGTCATGAGCGTGGGTCTTAAAGATTTACTGACCAAAAGACTCAACACCACATGGACAGTTGACTAAAAACTTGGAAGGAAGAGAACAAGAAAAAGTAAATATGTATTAAGGAGGGAATGATTAAAATTGGGGTTGTGCAAGACACCAGAATTGGAGCATACCGTTATCTTAAAGAGTTAGTGGAAGCCATGGAGGGATTTGAAATTGAGGATGGGAATTTTAAAATTAAGACAGTGTGCTTAGTCAGGAGATTAATGTTGGTTGTCTTATATGTGGGTGAATGGAACTTTGTGTATTAGGATGCAGGCAGCAGAGTTTTAAATGAGCTCATTTTTATGAAAGGTGGAAGATGAGCAGCTAGCTAGGATTGCAGGAACTGCAGATATAAACATTGAAAAATATCTCATGGCTGGTGTAGGGGGTTGTGGAAGGAATGAACTGTACCACCTTGTTCTTTTACCAGACCAGGTTGAGGTCAGGGGACTGTGTTTTGAGAGAGTGACCTATCTTGACCCAAAGGGTGTAATAATTTGCAGGGGGTTGAATCACTTTCTGTCATACAACTGGCAGCTGTCTCCTTATTGAATTCTAGCCAGGGCAGCTTTCCTTTCTATGCAGAACCCAGTCTAGTTCAATCCGAGCCAGCACTTCCTGCTGTAATGCAGTGAAGGATAAGTTTATAGTGTTCCTGAGTGAACTGGGAAAGATGGCTCCAGAGACTTCAGCTCATTATGGTCAGCAACACCTTGTTTGTTCCAACACTGAAGACTTCAACTCCCACTGGTATTATTTTGACATTTCGTTTTGATTTTAAAATGTTTAAAGGCTCTTAATTTATTAAGTGAGGCTATTAACTTGTGGCTGGAATAATATTTTGAGGAAGTAGCTCAGGGATGAATGATTGGCTAAACTCAGCAGCATCTGATCATTAAACAACACTGTTTCAACTTAGATTTCACCATTGAATGGGAAAGGCACAAGTCCATAAACACACCATCTAATCACTGATAATAAGAGTTGGGCTTAGCTTTTCTCTGTGTGAGATGGTGTTGGAAAGGAAGGGCAGAAAGAGAGAGACAGACAGACACAGGAGCTAGGCAGAGGATAGTGAGGTTTCTTATGGTTTCCTCCTTTATCCTTTCTCCTCACTTTCTCCTTCCCCTTTGTCCCTTCATTCCCTGTGAGAAGGGTAATTGCAAAGTTGATTCACCTCAGGACCACTTACCTCTTTGACAGAGACCTGGAAACAATTTACTGACTGGTTTCCTCAGGAAATAGTGCAGGGTGAATTTAAGGAAAAAGGTGATTAGGCCAAGGAGTCCCAAAAGCTGTGTTGAGAGTTAAGTGCGCAGATCAGTCTTTTATTTATGCAAGAGATTGAAAAAGCGTTTGACTAAACGATTAATTGAAATCTTTTATCCCCTGTCATCATCATAAGACTGACAAGCTGAGCTACTTCAGCAATTTCAGTATGGATCCAAACTTGGACCTGTTTCGCCTTCTCTGTAACTCGACTACCTTGACTTGCTGCCTCATTGAGGAAGTAGCTCGGAATCATTCTGGAAATATTTGGTGATGATGATAAGGTGGAATGTTTATTTGTTTAATTAATTATGTATTGTGTGGGTAAGTGCTAACATCTGATAACCAGCCCTTCTGTGACTCACCTGAAATGCTTCATGTACCAACTGCTTTGACAGACTGAATGATGTCTTGAGGATGTTAAACTAGTTGTGTGGTTTGATGAACAGTGGTTTTATAATCAAAAGACTCTTAAGTGGGTCACTCTACACATAGCATCTCTTGACTGCAGTCAGGTAGCCAAAACATTTTATGGAATTATCACAATGTCCTTTTAGAAAATGTTTAACTGTGACAAGGAAGCAGCAACCTTACCTTGACTTCTGCAGTAGATATTTTAAAAATGAGGACATTTTTCAAATTTATTAGAATAGGTTTTGAGGGTTTGTTTATTGACCTGACATCTAATGTTTTCAGGTTCTGACCAGTATCTGACGGTGGAGGTTATTCTTGGGAATACTTCAGCTTAGCACAATGTAATGAAACTGCCTCCTGATGCCACTAACCTTATCTGGTCAATCATATAGAGATTGTGTGAACCAATCCCGAGAAGGAGGAGTAATGTATCTGAGGCAAAGTGGAGCCAGAAATGGGTCATATGACAGTTACCACCAGTTGCAGGGTATAGGTTGGCCATCGTCTCTGCAGGAGGTCCACAGGGTAATGTCCTCAGCCCAACCATCTCCAGCTGCTTCATTAATGATGCTCCCTTTGTCATAAGGTCAGAAATGGGGATGTTAACTGATAATTGATTTGATTTATTATGGTCGCGTACTGTGAAAAATGTTTTACGTGCTGTACAGGCAGATTGTACAATACAAAGTGCATCAGTGCATCAGGGTAGCAGAACAGAGTGCAGAATAGTGTCATAGCCGCAGAGAAGGTGCAGCGAGAGAGAGAGAGATCAACGTTAGTATTTGCAAGGTCCATTCAAAATTCTGATAACAACAGGGAAAAAGCTATTCTTGAATCTGTTCTTACATGTATTCGAACTTCTATATCTTCTGCCCAACCTAAGAGGCTGGAAGAGAATAACCAGGATGGCAGGAGCCTTTGGTTATGTTGGTTGCTTTCCTGATGCAGCAGGAAGTATAGATGGAGTCAATGGATTGAAGGCTGGTTTGCATGATGGACTGGGCTTTTCTCACAAGTCCTAATTCCTTGCGGTCTTGGAAAGAGCAGTTGCCATACTGTGCTGTGATTGCACATTGTTCATAAACTATTCATGACTCTTCAGGTACTGAAGCAGTCCATGTTGAAATGCAACAAGATCCAGACAGTATCCAGGCTTCAACTGACAAGTGGCAAGTAACGTTTGTGCCATATAAATGCCATGCAATGACCACCACCCTTGATATTCAACGGTGTTACCATCACTGAATCCCCTCCCCCGGCAACATCCATTGATCAGAAATTCAGCTGGATTCGCTGTATAAATAAGGTGACTACAAGAAGCAGGTCAGAGACTAGGACGACACGCCTCCTCACCTCTCAAAGCCTGTCCACCATCTTCAAAGCACAAGTCAGGAGTGTAATAGAATACTCTCCATGTGCCTGGATGAGTGCAGCACTCAAGAAGCTTGACAGCATCCAGGACAAAGCTGTCCACTTGATTGGCACCATATTCACACTCCCTCCACCTCCACCACCACCACCACCACCACTCAGAAACAGCAGTGTGTGCTGTCTACAAGAAGCACTGCATAAATTCACCAAAGATCCTTGGACAGCATCTCCCAAACCCATGACCGTTTCCATCTAAAAGGGCAAGGACAAGCAGATACATGGGAGTGCCATTAACTGCAAACTCCCCTCCACTCACCATCCTGACTTGGAAATGTATTGCTGTTCTTTCACTGTGGCTAGATCTAGATCATTTGTCTATAGCAGAACAAACAATCAGTCCAATACCAATCTCTTGCAAGCTCCGCTACAAACCTTCTTCCAGCCTGAAATATTCATTTATGATTTCTGTTTCCTGTCCCTCAGCCAATTTTGCATCCACATTGCTACTGTCCCTTTATTTCATGATCCATAACTTTCCACACAAGTCTGCAATGTGACACTTTATCGAATACCTTTTGGAAGTCTACGTACACCACATCAACAGCAGCTCTTGATTACCTCTTCAAAAATCTCCTGCGAGTTAGATACAGTCCTCCATTAACAAATCAATGCTCAATTTTCCATGCAACATTAATTTTATCAAGAATAATTGTTTCTACCACCACTGAAGTTAAACTGACTGCTCTGTAATTGCTGGGCTAACTTTTTTTGAACAAGGGTGTAATGTTTATAACTCTGCAATCTTTCAGCACCACTCGCAAATCCACAGAAGATTGCGAGATTATGGCCAGTGCCTCTGCAATTTCCAGTCCCTCCCTTCCAGGATAATGGTGGCATAGTAGTAATTTCACTGGATTAATAATCCACAACCTCAGGCTAATGCCATGGCAAATGGTATTTGAATTCAATTAAAAGAATCTGGATTACAAAATAACTAGGTTAATGACAACCATGTAACTAGCCACTGTCAATTTGTATAAAAATCTACTTGGTTCACTAATGCCCTATAGGGAGGGAAACGGTCTTCTTTACCTGATGTGGCCTACATGTGACAAAGACCTGTCACATGAACAAATATTTTTAAAAATCTTTAGGTGCACAACTGTTGCCTTATAAAAACTGTATCCAGTATCATCTCCTTACCAATTTTAAGTTGATAAATTTAAAGCTTCCTCATGTGTATTAGCCTAGGCAGCAGTTCCTCTAGGTAAAGGCAGATGCACAGTATCTGTTTAACACCTCAATCAAGCCTCTTGCCTCTATGGGTAATTCTCCATTTTGGTCTCTAATTGACCACATTTTTATTATTGGTGTACTTATGAAAGGTATTTTTCATATTCCCTTTGTTAGGTGCCAATCCTTTATCATAATCCCCTTCGCTTCTCGTCGTTGTTTATTCACTTCTCTTCTGAATCTTCTGTATTCAGCTTGGTTCTTAACTAATATTTACTACCTGACACCTGTCATAAGTGCGGTTTTTCTCTTTAATTTAATTTCTTTCTCCTTTATCATCCAGGGAGCTCTGGATTTGTTTTCCCTACCTTTTCTCTTTTGAGGGAATATGCTTTATGCCCAAATCATCCTCTGTTTGAAGGTAGCTCATTGTTTAGTTAGTGTTTCTCACACCAATCTTTGGTGTCAGTTTATCCAGTCCAGCTCTTGCCCTAATTGAAGGCTGCTCTCCGCTAGCTGTTTAGTTAATCCAGAGTGAGAATAATTTCATTTTCCACAGTCATTCTAAACTTTATGATGCAATGATCACTGTTACTTTATCTCCTTGGTGTCCCTCATTCACAAGAATTAGGCCTCTTGTTGGACTGGACACAGACTGTTGTAGGAAATCCTCCTGAACACAATCTAGGAACACTTGTCCCTTGCTGCTCCTTACCCTACTACTGTAAGAGTCATGATACAGGTAAAGTCCCCAATTATAATTACTTGATGGTTACACCTCGCTGTGATTTCCTTGCAGATTTGTTCCCCTATATCCTTCTCACTAGCTGTTTTACTGAGCGATGAAATTGCATCCTTCATAATCCTTAGCTCTAGCCAAATCAAATCTGTGGTTGAACTCTCTGTAACATCCTTTTACTGCAGTACTGCAACAGTCACCTTAACCAAAAGCACCACCCCTTCGCATTTTCCTCCTTTCCTATCTTTTCTGAACATGTGCAGACAGGAATATTTAACACCTTAACCTACCCTTCCTTGAGCCAGGTTTCCATTATTGCCACATCATAATCTCATGAGATAATCTATGCCTGTAGCTCCCCAATCTTATTAACTATACTCCATACGTACACCGATAAAGTTGCCTTAGTTCCAGTAGACCATAGAGAGAGACGCTTGGTGATGAGTTTAACCTGACAGTCACCACGCCTCGGGCAAGGGGAGAGGTTGAGAAAGCAGGATCTTTGTTGGTAACCTCACCAATGCAGGAATTGAGCATGTTTGTTGGTGTCACAAACCCAGCCATTCAGCCAACTGAGCTCACTAACACTATGCAGTGTAGCTGTGATTTAGACTTCACCAATTTCTCCCTTTCTCTGAATCCATCTATTAGCTTGTTATTCTCTATTGTAGTGTTTTCTGCCTCTCCCAGTATTACTGTTATTGCTGTTAGAGTTCCATAGCTGACTGTTCGTTTTCTTTCTCCCCAACTTTGATTATCCCCCACAACATTTACCCATCCTCTTGCTGCCAACCCATTTTCTTCTTTCCACAAAATTCACCAGCTCAAAAGGTGATTGGGCTATAAGTGCAGTTAGAAAATTTCCAGTTTCATTTCCTTCCCCTTTAGACGGAGCTGGTTCATGTTGCAAACAGGACAAGATAGTTAGACAAAGTAGATTGTTTTCCTCAAACTCCCAACTCTGCATCTTATTCTCCCAACGACGAGTGTAAAGCATTGCAGAGCACTTTCACAAAAGCATGAAGTAAATTTCCATTTGATGTAGGCAGCTCATGTACTCTCCAGTCAGTAAGTTGAGTAATATCAACTGAAGATGTCTGCAAGACTTGGACATTACACTGATTGTGGAACGTTGGTGTCAGAGTGAGATATTCTGATTTGTGTGGGGTGTGCTTTAAGTTGAACTGAAACAGTGGGAGGAATTGAAATAATGGTGCAGAGGTCACTGAGGCAATATAAAGGATACTTGGGATGTAGTGGCTTCTGAAATTGTAGGTGTTGTGCTGTGGTTTAAGTGAGTGGATGTGAAGATTTGAAGACTGGAATTTACACTGGAATTATAAGCATCAGAGTCGCAGCAGAGACTCCAGCTGCTGGAGCGTAACCAGTTAGCACTTCCTTACAAAGGAATTCCAGCAGTTACTCCGTCATTGTGTTTCCCTTTTCCCATATGATGGGGGAGGGATTTAAAAAAAAAACAAAGATGGCTTTTTCCACGTGCATTGCTGAAATGTCTGTTTGGGAAATAAAACATTTCATGGGTATGGGTTTGCTGACAAGGCTGATTTGTTGGTCAGCACTGATCGGCCTCAAGAAGGTATTGGACTGCTTTTTACCCCTTCCTTATCAAGATTCAATTTACCTCTGTCTTCAAAGTATTCAAAGATGCTGTTGCCAGTGCCTTTTAAGAAAGTTCTAAAGACTCGTGACCCCCTGAGAAAACAAAATTCTCATCTCTGACATAAATTGCTTATTTTTAAACCGTGAATACCCCCGTACACACACAGACAGATAGATGAAAGAACTTGTGTTATGACTGGTTGAGAAAAAAGGACAGTGAAGAAGCAGATCAATGTTGCCAGTTCTCAGGATTCAATGGGGTATTATTTTTTGATTCCCAAACAATGTGGTTCTGATTTTTTTCCTTCAGGTTCTTCCACTTTTTTTACAGGAGGCACATATCAACCAGTTTACAACTGATAAGGGATAAATTGTTAGTTTCTGATTTATTGTTTAAAACCTACAGCACATAGCAACTGATGGGAGAAAACAACTGGCTTTTCTTCAGGCTTTGGTAATTTATCTAGATAGAGACACTCACTCGTGCCCTTCTGAAGGCTTCTGCCTGTATTGTTCCCACTCACAAGCTGCAGAACAAAGCGAATAGATGTCTGGCAGCTGGATTTTGGCATCCACAATTAATCACAACTCCACAAATCACTCGGCAAATCGTTGGCATGGGAATGTTGTTTATGTATGTAACGGTGTGCTGTAAACAGTGAAGAATTATGAACACCCTTCGCTACGCACCAAAGGTGCCTGTATGGAAGGAGGATGACGAAGAGATAAGAGTCTGGTATTTACAGCAGGGAAGGTTAGGATGCCTTCCAAGATCTGGTGGTCTGGCCACCCAAAGGATCACAAAGGTATCCTGAACACAATTAGCCAATGTGCAAGAGCCACGAGCTAAAAAGAAGGCGCTGAAAGAATTCAAAAGTAATTAGATAGGTTTACCTATGTAGTAATATGTTAATTGTGCTTTGCATCTATGCATGATGTAAACCTAAGCATGAGTAATGATGCAACTTAGATAACTGTGCACCTCTTAATTGGTATATGTTAATTTTCTGTTACTGAATCTAAGGGTATAACTGGTTCTGTGATCATTATTTCTGGGTCTCCAGCGTATCTCTGGAACCCCGGGCTATGACTAACTAATAAAAGTCATTTTAACATTCTAAAGATCTTCATCTGGCCACTTCCTGTGGATAAAAGTCAAAGGATAGTGGGGCTGCAATTGGACCTCCGAAATGCACACAAAACCATCCAAATCTCACTTTGCACACGGTCCTCCAGAGCTGGGCCATATTCTACTCCCTTCTTTTCCGGCTTGCAAAATACATTGTAAACATGACTTACAATGTGTTTCAGTAATCTGCATTTTAAAAGTACAGCAATTCCTTCCCCAGTCTGTTGTGGAACAGTCCTTTTCCCAGTTCAGTCTACAATTAATAAAAAGATGGCCTTTACAGCATCCATTGGTTGCCCTTTGTCCACAGTATATGTCACTTCCTCAAAGAACTCCAATACATTGTTGAAACATGATTTCATTCTCTCAAATCCATGTTGATCCTACCTACCTTAAACTTTCTAAGTACCCGGCTATTATGTCTTAATAATACCCCTGTGTTAATTTAACTGGCCTGTAGTTTCCTGATTTCTGTCTCTATTTTTGAGTAAAGGAATTACATTTTCTACCTTCCAATCTAATAGTCATTCCCCGAAACTAGGGAATTTTGATAAATCAAAATTAAATCTATTAACTGTTTTGTTAGCAACTTCTTCAAGGAACCTAGAATGAAGCCCTTCAGGATCTGGGGTCAAGTCTGCCTGCAGCTTCAATTTGCTAGTGATTGTAATTTTTGTTTTGCGTTCCTCCCTTCCTTCTGTGTCCTGGTTAGCTGCTCTTTCTTTCGGAGAAGACATTTGCAAAGGTGGTTAGCTCAGTTGGTTGAACAGCTGGTTTGCAATGCAGAGTAGAGCCAACAGCATGGGTTCAGTTCCTGTGCTGGCAGAGGTTATGAATGACACTCCTTTTCAATCTCTCCCCTCACCTGAGGTGTGGTGACCCTCAAGTTAAACCACCATCAATTGTATCTCTTTAATGAGAAAGCAACCCTATGGTCTGGTAGGACAATGGCAACCTTAACTTACCTTTTGTATCAAAGACTGAGGCGAAATACCTGTTTAGTTAATCTGCCATTTTCTTACTTTCCATCATTAATTCCCCAGACTTTTCCTTCTTAAATATCTAGAAATTCTTACTATCTGTTTTTAGATTTTTAGCTTGCTTTCTGTCATATTCTAATTTTCCCCTCCATATTAATCTTTCACTCAATGTTTGAGTTCCAAGTAGAACAGTTGTTTCAGGAGTCTGGAATGCTACTGCAGTCACAGCTGACTGCTTCACATATTTGACACACCCAATCTACTGATACTGGACTATTCTTGTCCTCACTTGCCTGCTGTCTGTGAAGATCGGGCCTATAGTAAGTGGCTGTCTGTTGTTGTAATCAGACAAAGTCTGAAGTCCAGAAGGAGCCTTTCTCTTTTATTTTTTTTTTCTCTTTTTCCGATCATGAAGGGCCATGTTACTGTAAGATGTCCCACTTACAACATTTTTTTTAGTCAAGAGATGGGCAGATGTCACCACCTTTTTGATGTTCGTTGAGTGGAGAGTTGAAGAGTCTGTGTCAATCCAAGGCTGCTGACATGGGCAGTCCTAAAGACAACTGAAAAGTCATTTCTTCCGTGCTAGATTTCCAGTAACTGTGCAGGTATCTGCATTGGTAGTTGGCATGTGCTTTTCAGTAAATGAAGCAGAAATATTACTTCTGGAGTGCTCAAACTAATAGGCCTGGTCAGATGTAGTGTATTTGTGCCTCTGATAGTGAATAATGCGACAAAGTAGCTGATTTGCAAAGAGAATAATTTAAATGCATTTTTATTTGGGCTCGTCCCATGATTTGCGCCTAGGCCTATTCTTATCTGTGTTCCTTAGTGCTGAGGGGCCAGATAACTCATTTGGCTGGATGACTGGTTTGTAATACAGAGTGATATCAACAGCATGGATTCAGTTGCCACATTGGATTAGATTACCATGAAGGACACTCTTTCTGAACCACTCCCCTCACATGAAGCATGGTGACCTTCAAGTTAAACCACCACTAATGTCTTTTTCTAATGAGAGAGCAACCTGATGGCTGCCCTATATTACTTATTGTCCAGTAGGACTAAGGCAACTTGTTTTTATTGAATTGCATAAGGTGATTTGTGACCAGGCCGATTCTTTATTCTAAGTTATACTTTAACTATCCTCGTCGTCTTTGCAGTTCAGGTCGTCGGGACCCCACAATGTTGGAATTGGTGATTACGCATTGAAGATCAGTGAGGATTTTAATGCTGCAGAGGAATATTAGTTTTTAATTTGATCTTGAGACAGTGGGTAGCACTGGTGAGGCTGAATGTATTTAGTTGTCTCTAGTTGGGATTGAAGGTGATAGTAACCATGTTTGTAGCATGAGACTAGATAACTAGGCCAGGCATGCTGCAGGTTTCAGATTTCGTTCCCTGAACGTTGTTAATGAAACAGTTGGGTTTATCTGACAACTGAGCTACATCTGTTTTCTGATGTGTACAAACAGTTAGATTTATTGAACAGCTTTCACGTAAATGGTGCTGTATTCAGATTGAACTGAGCATCTGGTCCAGCACCAGAAGTGAAACCATGTGTCAACTATACCCACGCAAACTACATATTAAGCAAGAGAAGTGGAGTAAGAGCTGGATGATGCTCATCTCTTGAGCTTGCTTTTATCTGGTGATGGTTTTGGATGTGGCACTTCCCAAATATTGACCATTGAATTCCTTTATTGAAGCTGCAGTTTTATGTAGCAGTTCTTGATCGATTTGTATTGATGCTGCCAGTCAATCCTGACAACTGCTTGCAACAGGCTGCCAACACAATGAACACTTCAATCTGAACACCATACATCCTGTAGAATGAGACTAATGGTGGGTTACTGATTACTATTGTAGAGTACTGGCCTGCCCAAACCCTGCCACTCTAAACTTTCTCTGCAGTAATTAAATGCTGTTTGGAGTCCTGCCACATGGACAGATATCAAATTATGTCCTATGTTGTTCTGATGTACATTAATTAGTATCGAAAGAAATTGCCCCATCATTACTGGAATTTGGATGCTCTTAATTGGTGGGTATTTGGCAGCAAGGGACAATAAACCAGCATTGGGATTTGGAGAAAGCTGTCAATCAGGCTTTCTTGCAGCCTTTGATTTCTGTTGGAATTACTGGTTTGCAATCCACTACATATGAACCCTGCACTACCCAGTCCCTATTTTCCATTTCTCTTTTTTTATGATACATTTTATACCCATTGTTATTACGCCTTTCATTTTCATTGTGTCTGTTTCAAATATTTTTCAAACACAACTAGCCTTTTTTGACTATTTTATGCAGGAAACATTTGGGCTGAAGGGCCTGTTTCCATGCTATAATTCCTCCTCTGACTATGCAGTGTCTTCCAGGAAGAAACCCAGAAGTTCTGTTTGTAAAGCATTTTTGTAGTGAACAACATGGAATTGGCTGACCCCAACCCTATACTGCCACCTAGTGCCAGAATCTTGTGTGATTGTGGGGAAATGAGAGAGATGGCTGTAGTCTGCATTGATGTCCATGCCTCTGTGGTCATGAATAGAGAGCAAGGTCATAATAGCTAACCCAATCTTGCAGGTTCAGTTGTAAGATCTTCATTTCCTCCAACTTTAAAGTGGCAGTTCTTTTACAGCCTAATGCACGTAGTAGCCAGTGAAGGGCAGACACCAAACTAATTCTTAATTGTGTTGCATTTCAATCCCATTTTGTCCCAATAAATGGAGCAATCCTGAGATTTCCTCATCCTTGAACTTGAAGCCCATTGTTGATATATGTGAATACAGAAAGTCAAAGTGAAGGTTTGATGTAGGCTGCTACATTCCACAGCCACCCCCCCCCCCCCCCCCCACCACCACCAAAGCGAGGTTGTTGGGGCAAAACAAAGTTCCCTCCATGGTGGCTGATGAAGGACACCACATCAATTGAAGGAAGAAATGGAATTGCAGAATCTGTGGTGGTGGAGGTTTGCTTGTATTTGTTAAATTTAGAGTGTGGTCCTTTTGCAGCAGAGGCAGGGTGTGACCAGAAGCAGAACTTCGAGTATCAGCCTAACTGTGGAGCATGCGCTGGAGAGCTTCGACTTCCTCAACACATCCGACATGGAGGATTCAGAATTCTCAGAAGATGAGGCAGAGAAGATGGGAAGGTAAGACATGTTTCTTGTGGCAAGTCCTGTGTAGGGGGATGTCATTAGAAACCTGCAGCACAGAAAGAGGCTATTGATCCCGTCATACCTCTGGCTGTTTGAAAAAAATATACCATTTTTGTGCTATGTTTTTGCTTTTAGTCTATAATCTTGCAAATTCCTCCTGATATCTTTTGTTTTTAAAATAATGATATCGGCTTGCACCACCTTTCCAGGTAGAGCATTCCAGATCCTAAAAACTAAGTTACAACATTTATCCTCATTTCCCCTCAATCCTTGCCATGATTTAAAATCTGGCCTCTGGTTATTGAACCACTGATAAGGGGAAATAGTCTTTCTTAATCAAATCTTTCACAATCTTGTAAATCTTTTTATTAAGCCTTCTAAACTTCTCTATTCCAAAGAGAACAATTCCAATTTCCCCAACCAATTCATATAATTGAAGTTTCCTAGCCCTGGTAATCCTCCGCTGTAGCCTTTCCGTTGTTCTTTCCTCTCCTGATGTATGGATGTTGCAGAATTGTTTGCAGTACCCTCGCTGAGACCTAACCATGATTTGTGAAGTTTCAGATTTTATTGTTTTTACATTCATTGCTCTGCAAATGATATGCTGCTTTAATCAGCTTATTATTTTGTCCCACCATGTTCAAGGAATTGTGAAAATGGATACCATAACGTCTCTGATCATCTCCACTTTCTAAAACCATGTCATTTACAGCTTCCCATATTAGGCCTTCCAAAGTGCATCATTTTACACATGTCTGCACTGAGCTGTATTTGCTGGGCTTCTGCCTGTCTCATCATCTGTGCCTATGTCATCCTGAAGCCTGCTAGCTTTCATTGCTTTGCCATTTAACATACACAATTTGTAAAGGATGGTGCAGAAAGAGTGCTGTGGATGGGAGTTAAGGTGAAGTAGTAAATTTGTGAAGCACAACAAATAGTTTTGGCATTTTCTATATGAAGAGGCCTAATTTTATCCCATACAGTTTGGCCCCACTCCCTATCCTCTATAACCCACTCCAACCACCACAGTGCTTTTGAGAGCTGAACTTGAGCATCCTCAGCAGTGTCGATATTAGTCGCTGAACCATTGATTACTTCAGTTGCCAAGGTCCTAAGCTCTTTGATTCCCTCCCTAAATCTTTCTATCTCTTCCTTGTTTTTTAAGACAATCATTTAAAACCTGCATCTTTGGCCAAGCTTTTGACAAATCTGCCCTAGCATCTCCTTACCTGTCCCACTGCCAAATGTTACCATCATGCGTTAGTGTGATGTTTGTCTACATTGAAGGTGCTAGAATGTCATCCGTGTCTCAGTTGGTAACATTCTGCTCTGTAGGTTGCAAAGTTCTGAGTTTGTGTCTCACTCTGGAACTTGAGTACAAAAATCCACCCTGACACTCCACTGAAGGAGTACTGAATTGTTGGAGGCACCATCTTCTCAGGTAGATACAAAAGATCCCATGCAACTCTTTCGAAGAAAAATTATCCCTGGCGTTCCAGCCAATTTATGTCCTTCAACACCTTCACAGAAATACAGATTATTTGTTCATTATCACAATGCTGTTTGTGGGAGGTTGCTGTGGGCAAAATAGATGCCACATTTCCTACATTACCACAGTGACTATATTTCCAAAAGTACATCATTGGCTGTAAAGCATAACATAAATGGAAGTCTTTTTGCATTGCTATGAAGATATGTTTGAAGATTTTGCTGTCACGGATAGATCAGTTTGTCTGTGTAACTGCTGAATGCATGTGAAAGTGAAACAGTCTCAAGCTATTTCTCCTCCTTCTTCGGATAGGCGCAGCAGTAATGTGCGTGGACTCGCTGCAGGGCCCAGTGAAGCACTAACAGAGGATACTGGAGTTGGCAGTGGTTCTGAAGGGAGTCCAGTTCCAATGACAACAGGGAATGAACACTTGGACCAGGTTCTGATTGTGCACTTGAATAACTGCAGCAGACTTCTACTGGTAAATATATCAAATCCTCTCATTATCTGCAGTGTTGGTGTTACTGAAACTTTGGGCATACCACCCAGTTCTGTGTTAATGTTGCCATTTGCTGATTTCTGTTGACAGATAGCACAGGCTGTCTTTGTGAAGTAGGGCGGTTCCTATACCATGTACTTAATTTATAATTATTTACAGGGCAAAGGAGACCATGATGTATCTTTTCCCTTCTGTGGAAGTCCATGTATGAAAATGCACATTAAATTAACACGTGCTAGGAATTAGCATCTTGAGCATCACTGCCGAATAAAGTAGAAGTTTATAAGTTGGCTTCCTCATTGATGTATCCCAGAACTTTATGGGAAGCGAGGGAAATGATTGCTGGGCCCCTCGCTGTGATACTCGTATCATCAGTAGCCATGGGTGAGGAAGACTGGAGGTTGTCTAACATGGTGCCATTATTTAAGAAAGGTGGAAGGGAAAAGCCAGAGAACTATCCACCGGTAAGCCTGACATCAGTGGGTAAGATGTTGGAGGGGATTCTGAGGCACAGGACGTACATGCATATGAGAAGGCGTGGACTGATCAGGGATAGTCAACATGGCTTTGTGCGTGGGAAATCGTGTCTCATTAAATTAATTGAGTTTTTTGAAGTGAAAAAGAAGATTGATGAAGGCAGAGTGGTGGACATTGTCTATGTGGAATTCAGCAAGGCATTCAATAAGGTTTCACGTGGTAGGCTGGTTAGCAAGGTTAGATTACATGGAATCCAGGAAGAGCTAGCAATTTGGATACAAAATTAGCTTGAAGATAGGAGACAGAGGGTGGTGGTGGAAGGTTGTTTTTTTGGACTGGAGGCCTGTGACCAGTGGTGTGCTACAAGGATCGCTTGCTGGGTCTACTGCTTTTTGTCATTTATACATAATTTGGATATGAATATAGAGACCTTGGAGTGCAGGTTCACAGTTCCTTGAAAGTGGAGTTGCAGGTAGACAGGGTAATGAAGAAGGCATTTGGTGTGCTTGCCTTTATTAGTCAGCACATTGAGTACAGGAGTTGGAATGTTATGTTGTGGCTGTACAGGGTGGCTCAGTGGTTAGCACTGCTGTCTGACAACGCCAGGGACCTGGGTTCAATTCTGGCCACGGGTAGCTATCTGTATGGAGTTTGCACATTCTCCCTGTGTCTGCCTGGGTTTCTGGTTTCCTCCTACTGTCTAAAGACGTGCAGGTTATGTGGATTGGCCATGCTAAATTGTCCATAGTGTCCAGGGATGTGTAGGTTAGGGAGAGAGTCTGGGTGGGATGCTACTTGGAGAGTCAGTGTGGACTTGTTGGGCCAAATGGCCTGTTTCCACACTGTAGGGATTCTATGAAGACAGTGGTTAGGCCACATTTGGAATACTGCATTCAATTCTCATCTCCCTGCTATTGAAACAATGTGGCTAAACTTGAAAAGGTTCAGCAGAGATTTACAATGATGTTGCCAGGGTTAAAGGGTTTAAACTATAGGGAGAGGTTGGATAGGCTTGGAGTTATTTTCTCTGGAGCGTTGGAGGCTGAGGAATGACCTTATAGAGGTTTATAAAATCATAAGGGGCATGGATAGGGTGAATAACCAAGGTCTTTCTCCCAGGGTAGGGGAATCAAAAACTAGAGGGCATAGGCCTAAGGTGAGAGGGGAAAGATTTGAAAGGGATCTGAGAGGCAACTTTTTCACACACAGTGTGTTGTGTATATGGAATGAGCTGCCAGAGGAAGTGGTGGAGGCTGGTACAGCTACAGCATTTAAAGGGCATTTGGATGGGTATATCAATAGGAAGGGTTTAGAGGGTTGTGGACCAAATGCTGGCAACTGGGGAGTAGATTAATTTAGAACATCTTGTCGGCATGGATGAGTTGGACCGAAGGGTCTGTTTCTATGCTGTATAATTCATTGACTCTATGAGGGAGTACAGTGCCTGCTGTTTATTCTGACTGCAGTTTGTAAACAAGTGATCCATCTTCCTGTGTTGTACAACAGCAAACTTCTTCATGTTCCGACATTAGCTTACATTCTGCAGCACTATTTAATATAGTATTATTTTTGATTGATAATCCCCAGGTGATTATTATAAAGTAACAGTCTGAACAATTGAATCCAAATAAATGCTCTGATTTGGAGTTGTCCTTAGCCTTTCTGAAATTATTCTGTAGTACTGCATTTTGTCAGCAGATGTCACTGGCATGCTGTAACTTGATTTCACAAGTCATTTTATCCTTTGCAACACTACCACCTGTAGAGAGTAACGTGGCGCTGCAGCAACTGAAGTGGATTGAAAATTTAAATCTCAATTCAGAATGTGGGTTTGATATTCTTGGCTGTTCTTTAATCAAAAGTTTTCCTTTCAAATCGAATGACCAAAATAGTGGTATCTGAATGTAGGTAATCCAAATAAAATTTGATGACGATGGTTCCTGGAAAGCTGGTTGTATAACACAGCAACCAAGAAAGTTAGACAATAAATCAGGTCATTTCAGGTCCCAACCTGAAACGTCAACTTTCCTACTCCACTGGTGCTGCCTGGCCTGCTGTGTTCCACCAGCTCCAAACTGTGTTAACTCAGATCATTCATTGCAATTATCCTGAACATGCTGGTCCACTTATTCCATTTGCCATTTATGCCGAGCAAAGGGTGCCTCTGTTGTTTTTAAGAATTCGTGGGTTTACATATTAATACTTTATAAAGTTTATTAATTTAAGAGTCAGTGTCTTTTCACAATGTGATAATTGTTACAGCATTTAACCTGGCCCAGCATGGAAATAATTTCTAGTGTTCAGCCTCATTCTTATATGTTGTCAATTTATGAGTATTAAAAGGTTTTTTTTCCTTTTGCTTTCTTGTCCTTTTCTTGGTCCTTTTATTTTCTCTGTATTTCCTCCTTTTTCGGATTTGACTTCAATTTGCTCCCCTTCTCTGTTTCTGTTCTTTCTCCATTATTAAATCGCATTGGTTTATGTTCATGGTTCACTAAGGTCCCAGTTGTCCTGTCATCCTCACTGTGCTGTAATGAACTCTCACTTGTTCCAAGTTATGCCAGAAGTATGAGAAATATTCTGCTCCAGCTAAATCCAGTCCGTAGTTTAAATTTTAGCATTAATCCCACGTAAATGGGGATTAAATTGGAATAAAATTTTGTCACCTTGATATCTTCTGAGTATTTTGGTACCAACTTCTTGTTTCAATCAGTGTAACAATCTCATCACCGAGTCAGAAAGTTTTTAACTCGATCCATTCCAGAAGCTGCTTCATATAATCCAGGCTGAAAAGTCAGTACAGACAGAGCCTTCTATCAGAGGTACAATCTTTTAGAAGAAACCTGAAATCTAGAACCAGTATGAACTCTTGAGTTGGACATAAAAATATCTCATGGCACCAATTTGAAGAATAGCAGAGGCGTTTTGCCAGGATCCTGTGTAAATTGAGGGTTTGATGTAAATGTAGATGACCTTCTGAGGTGAACTCTGATCTCAGTAACCATGCGAAAGTACTCTGCAGAATGTTTAACTTGTCTTACTGTCATGGACAGATTTTGTAAATGTAACCTAAAGGTCTTGCCTGAGCTTTATTGAAGAATCCATGCAATCATATCCGGGCCAGTATTAACCCTTTAACCATTTGGTTGCTATTTACGCAGGCTTATTGCGCACAAATTGACTGATACTACTTAATAACAGTGACTAAAATCAAAAAGAACTATAAAAGCACAATACTGTAGATGCTGGAAATCTGATATAAAAACAGAAAATGTTGGAGAAACTCAGCAGGTCTGACAGCATTTGTGGAGAGAGAAATAGAGTTAACGTTTCAAGTCTGATGTGACTCTTCTTTGAATAGTTCCCTGGCGTGTTATCTTTTTATTTCAAAATGTTAGATTACTGTAAATTGTTTTCAGGCTTATTAAAGTTGTGAAAGACACATCTATGATAATTGTTTTACACAACTTTGGTTAAGTTTTGATCTTTTGTTTAAACATGATGGTTCATGATAGAGAAGTTCAGCATAAAGCTGATCACAAAGTGTATTTGCTAGTTAAAAGAAATTGGTGTTGTAGTGCCTCCTTCACTCTCATTTGCAACAATAAGTGTGAGAATACCACAGCCATCTTTGTCACAAATACTGAAACTATCTGTTCAGCTGCCTCTGCCGCATACATTCCTTCGCCACCCCTTTCGGATAATAGCATGTTCTTCCTAATATCATCTTGCCCATGAGATCCCACTGACCCATTCTGCCAAACAAACCATTAACCAGCCAACTTTACTATATTTCTTCGGTTCGGTATTTGTTCAAACTTCAGTCTCCACAGATGTTGTCTTCCCACAACTGTCAATCTCACCTTAAGGAAAAACTCCCTTTAATCCTTCTGTACCTGTCATCTACTGTCCAGTTTCAAGCTCCTTTTCCTGCTCCTTAAACATGTTGCTTTCACATCTGTGTCCATCTTTGCCACAATGTTATATGTTTGAATTCCTCCAATCGGGTTTCTTGCCCAGCCGCAGTATTAAAATAGCCCTTGTTAATGTAAAAATGACATCCTACGTTATTGTGACTGTGATAAACTATCTCTTTCATCTTGTCTACAGTCTTCAACATGGTTTATACACTGTTCTCTCTAATGTCTTTCCTCCATTGTCCAGCTGGATGGGACACACTAACTTCACTTTATTCTGATTTAATCAAAACCAGAAAATTGCTTGTAACACTTTCTCTTCAAACATCCACACCGTTACCTATGGCTGTTTCTCATCTGAGAGCTGATGGCACTCGATTCTATCAAAGATGCTTCAACTGTCTGTGGTCTCGCTGCTTGTTGAACACCTGAAACCAAACGAATAGAAATTTCCTCCAACTAAGTATTGTGAAAACTAAAGTCATTGTGCTTGTTCCTGTCACAAACTTGCTTTCCTGTCAACTGTTTTAATTCCTGATAATGTTGGAGTTCAGTTGGTCCCTAAAAGATGCTTCCAAATGCACAGTTGCCCACACGGCCAGCTTTGCTGCATCAACGGGCTCTGACTCTGCTTTAGCCTTTCTGCTGCTGAAAACTCTCATCCCTGCCCTCGTTTTTCTAAGCTTTCTTGGCTGGTCTCCCATCTTCTGTGACTTGGGCTCATCCAAAACTGCTTGTATTCACTGAGTATCATTCATGCATCACCACGTGTTAGCTGACCCATTCCTGTTCACTAACACTTTTTTAAAATCCTTGTTTTTCAAATCCCTTTGGCCTTTCCCCTCCCTATCTCTGTAACCCTGTCCAGCCTCAATGGCGTCCAAGTTAACTGCATTCCATTAAATCTGGCCTCTTGTACATCTCTGACTGTAATTGCTGCCGGCTGCCTTTGAATTCCCTCCCTAAACTTCTCCACTTAAAATGCTCCTTAAAACCTACCACTTGCATCAGGTTTTTAGTCATCTCTCCTCATATCACCACTTGCGGCTTTGTATCAAAGTTTTTTTGTTAATTTACATTGTTTTTGTTCGTATTAAGCACCTTGGGGCAGATTACTAATTTAAATGCTTTTTTTATATATATATGCAAGTTTTCAATATCCATTTCATGTTGCAGCAATTGGGTATCTACGGACCACTACGATGCCGGGAGATTTACGCACTGGACAAGCTTCTAAGAGAGGCGCATGTTCTAGAGAGAGTGTCCAGACTGAGTGAGGAGAAATCTGGGAACATAAGCACTGCTGAGGAGGGTGAGTTGATCCTCTCAAATGAAACATCACTAGGCATTAATACACTGGCTCCTTGAAGCCTATTGCAATTGTACGCTATCAATTTTGTTGCCCTCGTAAGTGTGAAAGAGAAATGTGTCATGATAACCAGTTGTAGAAGTCTTGCCTTTTGGTTTCAGGAATTTTTGGGTTCAAGTCCTACTCAGGATTTGTGCACAAAAATCCAGAATCACTACTAGGGAAGTCAGAGTTGATGTCTTTTCAATGAACTATTAAACTGAAACTCAAAATGTCCTTTGGTGGATGCAAAATATCCCATGCAACTGTTTCAAAGTGTCTTGTCCAATATATATTTTTGACTTCCATCCAGAACTGATTATCTGTTACATGTCACTAGCTGTTTAAGGGAGCTGGCTGTGTGCAAATTGGCTGCCACCTTTGCTCCAAGATTGCCTGTACTTCAGAATATTTAGTTGGCCATAGAGTGCTTTGTAATGTAAAAAGTGCTGTTTCAATTTAAGTCTTTCTTATCAAAATAAAGGTAAATGAATTGAGCAACCTGTATTGTTCTCTAAATCAGTTGGCTAAGTTTGGGCAGCTGAGCTTTGTTTGACGAATGGCAGCATTGTGTTATGAAATATCTGCAGGAGATGGCATTGTTAGCTGAAAACAAATGTGATCATTATGACTAAAGCAAAGTTCCAGAAGCAAAGTGTTTCATTGCAGATCTGTCACATATTTTTGTGGGAGGGATAAAATTGTTTTTGTTTTTTTTATTTAAAACCTTAACCTTGAAAGGAAGTTGGCACTTAGGTTGTCTTTTCTTCATAAAACATTCTTCCTTTCAGTCATGCCACTGCTGAAAGATAAAACGGTCTTTTCTTTCTGGACACACTGTACCGAGGGCACGAACCTGTTCAGCGCCACAGTCCAGCGCGTTTTGCAGAAGCTGAACTCAAGCTTCGGGAGCAAAGTGAACGAGCACCACTCTGGCCCAGCAGAAGCAGGTTAGTGGCCATTTTAACCTGGACAGCTTCTACTTGAAGATACCTTTGCTGGAGAAATAGATAACAATAAGGTCAAGCTTTTGATGAAATTTATGCAGCAAGTACAAAATAACTTTTGGTAAGCCCTTCGATAAGCTATCGCATAGTAGACTCATTACAAAGCATTTGGAATGGACAAGCATGTAGCAGAATGGATAGCAAGCTAACTACAAATCAGAAAACAGAGTAGGGGCTAAGAGCAGCTACAGAGGTTGGTAAATGGTGGAAAATACTGTTGCACAAGTATCAGTGCTGACAAAAACAAAATACTGTGGATGTTATAAATTTGAAATAAAAACAAAAATCACTGGAAAAACGCATCAGTAAGCATCAGTGGAGAAAAACACTGTAAACATTTACATAAATGTTTTGGACCCTGATGTTGGCGTACAGCTTCCACCTTTGCAAGTAACACCAGTGTGGTCGGCACAAAGGAAGAATGTGACAAAATATGTGAACATTAATGGCCCACATCTCCTGAACAGTGGGAATGATTGTCACATTGCCGTTCTGTGTATAACTCCCCCAACTCAACACTGCAAGTTTTACCCAAGTTAGTGAAATTAATATGGAATATGCATATATACTAGTAATTTCAATATAGGTAAATGTGAAGCGGTGCATTTTTATTGGAATAATGTTGAGGCACCAAACTTATTGCTTGGATAACAAGTGTTTAAACAAGAAAAAAAACAGGGATTCATAAATCATTAAAACTAGTAGCACAGATTGAAAGGTCATTTTTACGTTTTAAAAAAGCCAAACGCTGGGGTTTGTTTTGAAGAGCTAGATTTGAAAAGGAGAAGCTAAATGATTTTTTTTTTTTAATTCATTCACATTACGAGGGTGTCTCTGGCAAGGACAGCATTTATTACCCATCCCCAATTGCCCAGATGACAGCTAAGAGTCAACCATATTGCTGTGGGTCTGGAGTCACATGTAGGCCAGACCAGGTAAGGATGGCAGTTTCCTTCCCTAAAGGGCATTAGTGAACCAGATGGGTTTTTCCAACAATCAATAATGGATTCATGGTCATCATTATACTCTTAATTTCAGATATTTGTTGAATTCAAATTCCACCTTCTGCCGTGGTAGGATTCAAACTCGGGTCCCCTGAACATTACCTGGGTCTCTGTACTGACAGTCCAGCAATAGTACCACTAGGCCATTACCTCTCTGAAGTATCAGATCTTAGTTGGCGTACTGTGTGCAGTTCTGGTCTCCATATTATAAAAGAATATAGATGCAGAGGAAAACGTGCAAAAAGATTCAGACGAATGATAGCAGAACTGGGAGGGTATATTTGTAAGGACACATGAAGAAAGCTGAATGTATTTTTTTTACTTAGAAAAGACAGAAGGCTGAGGAGTCACCTGGTAGAAATTGTGTTTCCTATTTATTCAATTGCTGGGCAAGTATTTATTTCCCATCCCTTGAGAATGTGATGGTGAGCTGCATTCTTGAATCACTGTAGATAGATCCACAATGCCATTAGAAAGGGAGTTCCAGGAGTTCAACCCAGTGACACTGAAGGAATGGTAATGTATTTCCGAGTAAGAATGGTGTGCAGCTTTAAGGGGTACTTGCAAGTGGTGTTGTACCAATGTATCTGCTGCCATTGTTCTTCTAGATGGCAGTGGTTATGGGCTTGGAATATGCTGTCTAAGGAGCCTTGGTGAATTTCTGCATCTTGCAGATGGTACACACTGCTGATACTGAGCGTTGGTATTGGAGGGAATGAGTGTTTGTGTATGTGCCAATCAAGTGGGCTGCTTTGTCCTGGATAGTGTTGAGCTTATTGAGTGTTGTTGGAGCTGCAAATAGGGAGGATTCCATCACACTGTTGGAATTTATGATAGTGAAAGAATTGAGAGGATAGCTGTAGAAAAAATTCTTTCATTTATGGAGGAATCAAAAACTCAAGGACATAAATATAAGGGAGTCACTAATAAAACAAATCGGGAATTCAGGAATTCTCTTTACTCAAAGAATGATAAGAATGTGGAATTTGATAGCACATGGAGGAGTTGAGGCAAGTGGTATAAATGCTTTTATAATGGGAAGCTAGATAAGCCCATGAGAGAGAAATGAAATGAGGGATTATACTGATGGAGAGTGGGAGGAGTCTTGTGTGGAGCATAAATGCCAGCATGGACCACTTAGGCTAACTGCCCTGTTTAAGTACATTGGCTTGATGTAATTTGATCTGTTTTAGCCTAAGTCTAGTTGAAAGGATTTGAGAAAGGAATGCAGGCTGAAAGACCACAGACCCTCTTGTTACATCCTGATTAATCATAAATTACAACTTAAACAATTTATCAATGTACAACAGATGCAAATATAACGCAGTGAAGAGCTTTAAGAACCATCGCTTCAAAGGCAGCTGCTTCTTTAAGCCCACCGCACTCATCACTCATAAAATATATCCCAAACTATTTTCTGAAATACATTAATCTAAATTGAAATTGCATGGATTTAGAACTAATTGGTTTTATTGTCTTGCTAACCCGTTTTTATCGATTGATCAGAAAACAATTCTTTCTACAAATTAGTTTCACCTTTTAATATTCTTTTTCTGCATCTTTTGTAATCCAATACCCCAATTTCCTTAATCACTCTGGTTACTCAATAGCTGCAAAATCCCTTTCATGCTGTGGCAACTGGAACAATACAGTTTTGTACTTTCATCAGCACCAGTGCTTTATAAAGTATAGCATGAACTCATTACTTCATCCCAATGTTAAGCTTTTAATATATCTCAATATCTGATTGATTTTTATTTGTTGCCACTGAACATTGTTGCAGTTGTTTCACATTGTTATCACTCATGACCCTTAGATTGGTCTTTTCAGGTGAGAATTATTTCTTGGATATTTTTGATGTGCTTCCATTTGCCCACATTGATTTTCATCTGCTACCTGTCTGTTCAACTGCTAAATATATTCCACTTGCCTTGTAGATAATTGCATGTGGTCCAGGTTGATGTCAAAGATAAGTTTTGTTAAACGGATTGAAGAGAGAAAGAAGACTAGCTAGCTAGTCAAGTTCTGAAGAAGTCTTATTGCACTTGAAATGTTAACCTTGTTCTCTCTCCATGGGTGCTCAATTTCTCCAGCACTTTGTTTTTCTTTTAGATCTCCAGCATCTGCAGTACTTTGTCTTTATTAATTATCCAGCTGTTCTGGCCGTGTTTCGGGCTCGACTTTCCTCCCAGTCCACTGGCACTTTTTATTCATTCACATGACAAGGGTGTCTCTGGCAAGGACAGCATTTATTGCCCAGACGACAGCTAAGAGTCAACCATATTGCTGTGGGTCTGGACTCGCATGTTGGCCAGACCAGGTATGGATGACTTACAGTCCCAAAAGTGATTTTACACTGTAAACAGGCTGACATTGAGCCAGTTCTAAGTGAATATTAGCAGGTGTAAGTGAGGATAATCTCTGTTTTCTGTCTGATGCATCACCAGATTCAAAAGGTTTATTTCAACTATGTTCTATTGTGCCATACTGCCTAACTCAGAACTTAAACAGAACTCACACAGAACTCACCATTTGGAGGATTTATTATACTCTCAAATATAATCAATTTAACTATAAAGTGATTTTGTAAAACAGAAATATATTCAATGATCATTTCAGCTTGGACTGTGCTGCAGACTGAGGCACTTATACTGCATACCGATTTTAAATACTCATTTAGTAAAACAGTTCTGTCATTTAGTCTGCTCTTTCTTACAGTTTTTATTAAACTAGTGGAAAGGTTTTTGGACAGAACGTTGCCAAAACGCGCTCGAAGTGGAAATGTGGAACTCCTGACTATCTTCCAATACTTGAATCACATTGAGGAGCAGAATGTGCCCTCCTTACCTGCCTACATCATGGAGGTAGCAGATGAAGGTACTTTTCTAATGTTCTTTATGCAGCCTTACCCCTAACTCCAGCCTCATGTTAATAATTCCCTCCTTTTTGTCCTCCTCCATTTCTGTGTGAACAATATTCTTGTTTTTGCTCTTTCTGAATCTCTCACTATCCAGTTTGTGCAGCAACTAGAATTCTGCTGGCATAGCTTTAGGTGATCATTCTAGCAATCATGGCTGACCATCCATACCCTCTATATGAGGAAGAAGACATTGGACCTGGTGAGAAGGATTGTATCTTGTGATACTACCCCGTTGATCTCTAGGCCCTAGAAGTCAGTGGAGGGATAATGAATACTGTGAGTTGGCACTGTGCCCACGTGAACCCTTCCTATAGCAGCATTCTGGACTTGGATGTGCTGCTGCTATTGGAGATATTATCAAGCTGATATACCCAGTGTTTTGGATAGTTTTGTGTAGGGTTCTGTTAACCATGGCAAGTGCACTTTCCTTTCTAGAATGTAACAATCAACTCAGAAACATGTCTCAATATGATGACTTATTCATGGAATGATTTCCATGTTTCATGAAATTGTTGAATGTTCCAGTTAGAGTTGAATTTTTTTTCTTAAATAGTTGCTGAGGGTTTAGAACAACACAAAACAGACCTGATGTTGCTTTCATAAAAGCCTTTGAATGTCTGGATGTAGGATTTGTGTTTGTACTTCTGTGTGGTTTGTGTATGCCTGACCAACTGATGCACCTGTATGTTGGTTCTTGGATGGTATTTGGCTGCAAAATCTCTGATTTGGATGAGGGATTTTCTTCTCCCTCCCCCCCTCAACACCCCCACCCTGATTGCAAACCAAGACTTAGAACACCTGTGATGATGCAGGGTGTGGGTGTGTGGGTATGTGTGGGTGTGTAGATGCATAGGTGTGTGGATAGGTAAGGCACCAGAAGTTTGGGTTTGTGTCTCAAATAAGCACCGAAGGGTCTAGGCCCGAAACGTCAAGCTTTCCTGCTCCTATGATGCTGCTTGGCCTGCTGTGTTCATCCAGCTCCACACCTTGTTATCTCGGATTCTCCAGCATCTGCAGTACTTATTATCCCTCACCTAAAAATCCTATCCTGTCACAAACATACTGGATAGCCATTTAATTGAGGTATCAGTTCGTTTTTTCTATGGGAGTAGAAATGTCCATGACTATTTTGTGGTGTCTTTTTTTCTCCCAACCCCTGCACTCCCCATTTCTTGCAGTATTCTTGGTTCAGAATCTACAGTCCTCTGATAGGGATGTGGTATTGAAGAATCTGAAACATCTCTCGGGGACCCAGCTCCAGAAAGATGGTCTAAAAGCCGTTGGTTTGCTTTTGTTGGAGGACAACACCAAGATCTGCAACACTGCTGCCTCTGTGCTGAAAAACCTGTCAGAAGATTCCAAATTCAGAGAGAAGGTTGGTAGCAAGTCTGTAAACGCAATTGCTTCGTTCTCAGCTAACCTGGCCAATTTGGTCCAACAACTTTGGTGTCTGCACAGGGAACGGAGCTAAGGGCCTGAAGCTTAAAAACTCGCTGTAATTAGGTATCATTTGATTTTACATTGTCTTTTATTATCAACTATGGAGCGTAATGTCATTAATATGAGGGCCAGTATTGACAGTGAGCTGGCAAGGCTGTCGTCAGAGCTAGTGTATTGTACCTGAGTAGGTTAGGTTGCCAGTAGTGAGAGTGCATTGTCCCTGAGCAAGTGAGTCTGTCAGCAGTACTACAGCAATACAATTGCAGAGTGGTTTCATCGATAGTTACACTGTATTCCCTTGAATATAGAAAATGTATTGTGATCTGATTTAATATTTTAACTGCTGCAAAGGATTTGTTTTGTGTATGAGAAACTGTTTTCTCTATTGGAGCAATCAAGAACAATGGGCCATAATCTTAAAATAGCACTCAGCCATTTTGGATTGAAATCATGAAACATTTCAGTAGTCTGGTTGTTGCGTCAAATTGACTTTGAAGACTTGAAATTAATTGTTAGTTGTTTCTTAAGGTATCACAGGATATGGAGCAAAGGCCATTAAATTGAATTGCAGTAAAGATCAAGCACAATCTAACAAAATTCTGGTTCATTGTCGAAGGGTTGATTAGCCTACCACTGTTGCTAAAGTCCTGTTGTGGTTATAATGTTAATTCAACCTAAAAGAGTCCAGCCAGACATCAGAATGAAATAAAAGACTCTGGTGCTTTAATACCATTGTCACAAAAGATATCTTAATTATTGGGGGTCCTCCACCAAAGGGCAGAGATACATGAATTTACAGTGCTGGATTCTTGTTAGCACTTTGTCATTGACATGAAAACTGGTTGTTTGTGTTTAAAGTGTCTGGATTTACATTCTATCAGCATTAATCTTGAAGCAGATAGTTTCTGAAGGCTGGTAGACAATTTATTTTATGTGATGGACTTGTTTTCAGGCTCTGGTTTGTTACTTGGAACTGCTTGAGGATGAGGATGAACAGCTGAGAAAAGTCGGATGCACAGCACTAGCACATCTAAAGGTGAGCACTTCAGTTCAATTTCAGTCAAAATAAAAACTCACACTACCACAGACCTGTAGAAATGGCACAAAACAGAAGGGAGCCATTCAGCTCATCTTGTCCAAAGATGTCCAAATGCCCTTTCTAATCCCATCTTCCTGCACACGGCCCATAGTCCTGCAGCTTACGGCGTTTAAGGTGCAGATCCAGATACCTTTTAAAAAGAGTTTAGTGTCTCTGCCTCCATCACCAATTCAGACAGTGAATTCCATACATGCGCCATCCCGTGCATAAAAAAGTTTTTCCTCATGTGTCCTCTCATTCTTCTGCTAATTAGCTTGAATGTGTGTGTCCTGTTGTTGAACTCTGCCAAGGGAAACGGGTTTCTCCTGTCTACTTTTCACAATTTGGTATGCCTCAATCATGTCATCCTTTGGCCTTCTCTGTTCCAAGGAAAGCAATCTAATCTCTCCTTGCAGCTACAACTTGCTAGCCTTGGCAATGTTCCAGTAAATCATCTCTGTACTGTCTCCAGAGCAATTACATCTTTCCAGTAATGCGGTGACCGGAACTGCACATAATACTCCAGTTGTGTCCTCATCAGTGTATTATACAGTTACATCAACATATCCCTATTTTTGTATTCTATTCCTCTGCCAATGAAAGAACAGCATTCCATGTGCCGCCTTTACAACCTTATTCACCTGTACTGCTACCTTTAGGGACTTGTGTACTTGCACACCAAGACCTCTCACTTCAGCTACTCCTCTCAGCATCTTCCCACTTATTGTGTATTCCCATTTACTGTTTGACCTCTCTAAATGCATTACCTCACACTAATCAGAGCAGAACTCCACCTGCCACTTTACTGACCCCTCCATCAACCCATCTATATCATTTCAGAGCTTACAACTATCCACTACATGGTCAATTTTTGTGTCATCTGCAGATATCCCAGTCATACCCACCATCTTCAGGTCCAAATCATTAATGTTTAAAACAAACAGCAAGGTTCCCAAAACTGAGCCTTTCAGAACACTACTTGAAACAACTTTCCATTTGCATGGGCAGCCATCAGCCATCACCCTTTTGTTCCCTATTACTAAGCCAGCTTTGGATCCAATTTGACACTTCAACTTATATCCCCAGGCTTTTACTTTTCTGACCAGTCTGCCATGTGGGACCCTGTCAAATGCCTTACTAAAATTTGTGTAGACAACATCCACTGCATTACCATCATTGATCCTCCTTGTCACTTCCTCAAAGAATTCAATCAAATTTGTAAGGCTGACCTTCCCTTAATAATGCCATGTTGAGTATCCCTGACTAGTCCATGCCTTTCTAATTGATGGTTAAATCTGAGACCTCAGGATTGGATTCGAACAATGTGCCCGCCACTTAAGTAAAACTGACTGGCCTATAATTGTTTGAATTCCCTTTCTAAGTCCCCTTAGAGCCATGACAATACTGACTCAACTCCTCTGAAAATGACTAAATGAAAATTCCTCAAAAGTGATTTGCTGCTATCACTAAATCCTGAATTACTGTAGAGGTATATCAGGTTGTTTAATGGTCAGCTTTAAATGCAACAGAAAGAATTATCCGCATACCTGATCCAGTTCTCAGTATTGCATGCTCCCATAATGAATTTTTAAAACAAAAATGCGATTTTTTTTTTAAAAAAAATGACTTTCTGGGATATCAATCTGCTTCTGCAGCCTCCAGCGTATAACTCAGTTTACCACTTACAATGTATACATGTACGTAATCTGGTAAAATAATTGAATTAGATTAAAGAACAGGATTTAAATTTTGGGATATGGTATATGAGCAATTTGTAAAGTGACAACATTGTGTCGCAATTAAAAGAAATAGTTGAAGTTTCAGATCATTTAAAAAAAAAACTGAGCAAGTTACTGGTCTCTACCATAATCGTAGATTAGGGAATATTCCATCCAGGATGTTTGGCTGGTTATTTTTGGCTTGTCTTCAGTTTTTTTTCGGGAGGTGATAGGTCCTTGTAATATTTTTGAATTATAATTGACAATGTATGAAGTACACAGCTGTCCAGTCCAACATCTGTAGTACGGAGATAATAGGAACTGCAGATGCTGGAGAATCCGAGATAACAAGGTGTGGAGCTGGATGAACACAGCAGGCCAAGCAGCATCATAGGAGCAGGAAAGCTTGACGTTTTGGGCCTAGACCCTTCATCAGAAATGGGTT